>PVHX01012883.1:0-57190 GCA_004024805.1 Geosciurus inauris | reverse complement strand
TGTTTGTGTGTCTTTCCTTCTAGCTCTGTTGAGCCAAGTTATTTCAGTTTTTGCTCCTATATGTGTATAGTTTTGCTGCAGGGTTTCAGTACTGCTCTTTTAAAGGGGGGTTCAATATTAGTTGATCTCAATACAAGCAATATATAGTTTCAAACCAAGTAGTTCCTAATAGTTCCCAAATACAATTACAGTTTAGTCATAATATACAACAATTATGGGTTCCTTAGCAATCTATTATATAAACAATAAGTTCGCACAGGAGTCTGTAGTTACTGTTGGTGTGCTAGGGAATCTTGAGGATGGGGTGTAGGGTAGATTGTTGGATTAGTAGGAAGTGAGGGTATGGTTATTAGCTCTTATAACGCATGAAAAATGAAACCAAGAGGGGCTGACTAGTACTTGAGAGGGTGACAGTGACTTGGGGAGGACTGGTAGGGAGGAAGAGATGTAGGGTACAGCAAGCAACAATAGCAAGAAAACTAAAACCTATGTAAGTGGTAGAAACAGGACTATCTAGTGCCCCTCCAGTATTCGGTTCAGGAGTCCCAATCTACTATATCCCACTGTAAAACAAATCTTTGGATTCACAACTGTTGGGGATTAGAGGGTAGGAGGAGTGGGAGAGAAACGAGGGGAGGATAGAGAAAGATGGGAAAGAACAGAGAAATAAAGCAAAAAGATTAAACAGTAGAAATATTGGGAGAGAAAGATAAAGGATAAAATGCAAAGTGACAGTGGAAGAGCATAGAAGGAAAAAATGGGAGGAAGTAAAGAGAGAGAGAGGAAAAAAACAAAAAACAAAAAACCAAACAGACAAAGAAACAAGCAAAACAAAACAAACAAACAATCAATATACAAAAAGTCTCAAAGTGAATAGACAGGTATGTTTCCTTTCACCTCCAGTAGGTGGCGTTGTTCGTTGCTTGCTGGACTTACTCGGCTCCTGTTTCGCGTGTGAGAGTCCCAACCTGGTCAATTTCTGGTTCGCTGATGAAGCTGTCCGTGGATGATTGTACAGAGCTGCTTTCCAATGTCCCACCTCGATTATACTCCCAGAGGCTCGCAGTAGCTGTCTCCAAACTCCTGTTGTCTGTGTCCCCGTGGAAGTTCCCTTTAGCAGATCTGCTCCCTCCGCTGCTTTGTCTGCTCTGCACTCTGGAGCAGAACTGGTGCGGTCCCAATCTTCCTTTGCAGCGCCGCCCTTGCTGGCGCGCTCCCCAGTGGCTGCCGGCTGGGGTCGTGGGACCACGCGAGCTTGCCCAGATCCTGTGTGGTTGATTGGGCCTTGGATCCAATTTTCTCGAGTAGACGCAGTTCCTACCCGCGGCGGGTTCTGCGGAGCTGAGGGGGTCTCCCTGCCCCACGGCTGCTTGAGGCCGCCGCTGCTGGAGACGCGCTCCGGCGAAGACCGCCTGCACTGCTTCCACGCGAAAGTGAAATTTTCTGTGATGATGACTGTAATCCACTGCCGAAAAGTTGGGTGGAAGAAATTTTTGTTGCAAAATTTTGATCTGTAGATTGGTGAGACCGGATGGTGCCTCTCTCTATGCCGCCATCTTGCCCCTGGCTATAACTTTTGATCCTCCTCTCAATTTCATAATTTGATGTGAGGATTAGAAATAAGAAATATGTATAGGGCTGGGGCTGTAGCTTGCCTGGTAGAGCACTTGCCTAGCATGCCTGAGGCACTGGGTTCGATCCTCAGCACCGCATATAAATAATAAATGAATAAAATAAAGATCCATTAACAACAAAAATATACTTTAAAAAAAGAAATGTGTATCTAATACTCAGATATGTAATGATTGCTATTATAAAATTAAGAAGTTATAACAAATTGGAGACTATAAATAATAAGAAATGAAAAATGACATTAGATTTGTCAATTGTGGTATAATAAATGATTTTAGAGAAGGAAGTTTTAGTGGTATGTTGGGGTTTTAAGAAGAATGGCAATGTGTGAACATTAAGAGGGAGCCAAGAAGATGGATAAAGAGACAAATCCCTTCTTTTTTGAAACTGAGATGAAGGGGAAGTGAACATTTGAATGTATTTACATGCAAGGATCAGGAGTCACCAGAGAGGGAGAGGCTGAAATTACTAAAGAGTGATGGATTAATGGAGAGAGGTAGGTAAAGAGAAGAGAGGGCTGGGGTCCAGTGCACAGGTGGGCTTAGCCCTGAAGAGGAGGAAGAGAGAAAAGATGATTTTCAAAAATTTGTTTTAATTAGTTATACATGACAGTAGAGTGCATCTTGACACATAATACATAAACGGGGTACAACTTCTCATTCTTCTGGTTGTATATCATGTAGAGTTACACAGGTCTTGTAATCATATATGCACATAGGGTGATAATATCCAATTCATTCTACTATCTTTCCTACCCTCGTACTCCCTCCCTTCCCTTCACTCCCCTCCATCTAATCCAAAGTACCTTTATTCTTCCCTAGGCACCCTCCCCCACCCATTGTGAATTAGCATCTGCATATGAGAGAAAACATTCAGCCTTTGGTTCTTTGGGACTGGCTTATTTTGCTTAGCATGATATTCTCCAGTTCCATCCATATTTAAGGTTGAGTAATACTCCATGTGTGTACATATATATTACAATTTCTTTATCTATTCATCTGTTGAAGGGCACCTAGGCTGGTTCCATAGTTTAGCTATTGTGATTTGAGCTGCTATAAATGTTGATGTGGTTGTGTCGCTGCAGTATGCTGACTTTAAGTCCTTTGGGTATAAACCTAGGAGTGGGATAACTGGGTCAAATGGTGGTTCCATTCTGTTTTCTGAGGGATCTCCATACTGCTTTCCAGAGTGGTTGCACCAATTTGCAGTCCCACCATCAATGTATGAGTGAACCTTTTTCCCTACATCTTCGCCAAGATTTATTGTTGCTTGTATTCTTGATAATTGCCATTCTGACTAGAGTGAAATGAAATCTCAGTGTAGTTTTGATTTGCATTTCTCTAATTGCTAGAGTTGTCAAATATTTTGGAAAGATGATTTGAATACAAATGGATTTGTAGTGTCAGAGCAAAGAGCATGAGGAAATAAAAAATAAATTATTTTTCTTCTTGAACCAGGAGTCAGGAAGTCACAATCACCTCATGAGTGGGAGCAGGGAGAAGTAGGGCAGATAGGAATTGATTCAAGTCTGCTCTGGGGATCCAAATTCCAGTCCCATTATTTGTCAAGTTGGCAACCTTGGGTGGGGGTACCACTTAAGTTCTCTCAGTTCTGCTTGTTCTCCTGTCAGTAAAATGGGAAAATGACTAGTTATCTCAGGCTGTGTTGACAGAGATAATGCACCTAAAGCCCTGAGCATAGCACCTCTCCTTTCTGATGTCCTCTCTTCCCCATCCACTTCACACCATATTGCAAGAGAGCTACCTGAAATGCAAGCTTCATTGTGCCAATCAAGTCACTATCGTCAATCAAGTCAAACTCAGAAATTATAAAAACAAAAAACTTTATTTGGGGTCTTAGCAATTGCAAGTTGGTAAGCACAGGTTCAGGTAGCTCTCAATCAGTATTCAAAGAAGGTAGGGAAAGTGGGAGTTTCTAGGGGCAAACCAGTTTCTAGTGCTGGTTATAAAGATGCAAAACTTCCTTTGTAGGAAACATCTATGGAAATGTTGAGAAAGAACAGGAACTAGTGACCAATGGAGAATAACATGTCTAATAGGAATGTCTAAAAAAAATAAGAGTCTGATATCCTTTTGGTGTGCATCACAATGTAATAACCTAGTTCTTCTAGTTGCCTGCAGTTAAAAGGTAAAGGTGACCAAAGTCACATTCCAAGTGGCAGCTTTAGATGTGTGTAAGTCCTGCTTCCTCAATAGCATTGAAAAACTATCAATGTTTTCATCATAATTTCCTTTTATTTTCACAATACAAATCCTTCAGTGTCTCTTATCACTTCATCATAAATTCTGAAGCCATGAGAAGTAAAGTCCTCAATGATTTGGTTCCTACTTCACTCTCCAGAGTTCTGTTCTTTTTTTTTTTAAGAATTTTTTTTTAGATATTGATGGACCTTTATTTTATTCATTTATGTATATGCAGTGCTGAGAATCAGACCCAGTGCCTCACACATGCTAGGCAAGCGCGCTACCACCGAGCCACAACCTCAGCCCTCCAGAGTTATTTTCTACCATGTCTGCTTTGCTGTTATCTTTGAGCCATTATAATTTTCCTCCAAATCCCATACCCTTTCATACATCTATGATTTTATTCAAGCTATCCCTTTATCACATCTCTTTACTTAGCAAACTCTTATTCTTTAAAGTTTAATTCAGGGAGCACCTTTAGAAAGCCTTTTCTGAACTCTTAAACTCCCCATAGTTTCCCGAGTTCAGCTTTTCCCCTACATTGTGAAATTATGTAGATAGGTATTATGCTTAACTTCTGTCTCCCTCTAGGTATGTCGCCAAGCAGCCATGCCTGGTACACAGTAGGTGCTCAGTGATGCTTGTTAAATTGTCAGGCAACTCAGCCTGTCTTAAAGTTGATCTACTCCATCCTCTCCTCAACTTTAGTTTTAAGAGAGATCCAGAGTAGGGAAGTAATTTATTGAGATTACATAGCTAGTGAATTGAATGGCAAGGAGTTTTCTTCCACATCTCTGCAATTCCTGACCGGCATGCTTTTCACTGCTCTTTCCAATGAAAAGTGATCTGTTCTCTCCTCCTCTGCTTCAATCCCATTCAGCTTTTTGGGAAGACAGAAGAGTGACTACCAAATCCTACATACCAACACACTGGTGACCTCCTGTGGGCATGGCAACCTTCAACTACACTGATACCAGCCACTCACTCTTCATCTTGCTGGGCATCCCTGGCCTGGAAGACCAACACATATGGATCTCTCTCCCCTTCTTTCTTTCCTACCTCGTTTCCCTTCTTGGGAATAGTCTCCTCATCCTTGTCATCTTGACGGAACACAGCCTCCATGAACCTATGTACCTTTTCCTCTGCATGCTGGCTGCGGCTGACCTCATCCTGTCGACGACCACTGTGCCCAAGGCCCTGGCCATATTCTGGTTTCATGCTGGGGCAATTTCCCTTGATGGTTGTGTCACTCAAATCTTCTTCATCCATGCGACTTTTATTGCTGAATCAGGCATTTTGTTGGCAATGGCATTTGATCGCTATGTGGCCATCTGTGACCCACTGCACTATAGCACAGTGCTCAGTCGTGCAGTAATCCTAAGGATTGGTTTGGCGGTGGCCTTGAGAAGCTTCTGTGTGATACTCCCAGATGTGTTCCTGGTGAAGCGACTGCCTTTCTGCGGTAGCAATCTGTTGCCCCATACCTACTGTGAGCACATGGCTGTGGCCAAGTTTGCTTGTGCTGATATTCGTGTCAATGTTTGGTACGGCTTGTCTGTTCTTCTCTCCACTGTAGTGCTAGACGCCTTGCTCATCTTAGTTTCCTACAGCCTCATCCTTTGTGCAGTCTTTCATCTTCCTTCCAGAAGAGCTTGGCAAAAGGCTCTGGGCACATGTGGCTCCCACCTTGGGGTCATTTCCATGTTTTACTTGCCTGGCATTTTTACCATAGTTACCCAGAGGTTTGGGCGCCACGTTCCTCTCCATACTCACATTCTGCTGGCCAATGTCTGCATGTTGGCCCCTCCTATGATGAATCCCATTATTTATGGGATCAAGACCAGGCAGATTCGAGAGCGTGTGCTTAGCATTTTCTCATCACAGTGGAAATGATACCGAGTTTGATCAGGTGGTATGTTTACCAATGTAGACCTTCATATTTTTCTGTGCCTACTCTTATCAATTAGGGGGCTTATGAATTAGGAGTTCCACTAATAGTGAGCAAAGTGACTTGTTATGACTTTGAAAGTCAGATTGCCATGTGACCTTGAAAAGGGTATTATTTAGGAAAGAACATAAGCTCTTGGATCAGAATAGGTTTGAATTCTGACTTCACTGGTGATAATGAAGTGTTTAACCTTGGGAAAATTTCTTATTCTCTGAGTCTTCTTAGTATGTGCTTAGCATAACAGAGAAAGAGGCAAGTCAAAACCAAAGTAACCAAATTAAATAATAAAACTTGATCTGTAATGAACTTATCCAGGGCATTACAATGAAAACATCGAGACAGAATCTATGTTAATCATATACATACACTTAATATCACTTAAAATACATTTTAGTTTGAATTTGATATGGGGGTTTCCATAATCTTCAGATGTTTGATTATACCCTGATTGTAGCTTTATCATAGGCTGCAAGAGAACTAATGAATAAATAGGATCTCAACTATATATAACACAGGGTAAACTGTGGATTCATTTAAAACTTTTCTTCTCTATTCTGCTTTGGCTCCTTTATCTGTAAAATTTTGGTATAATAATTTTTGCCTTTACTAATTCAAAAAGTAGTTGTTGAATCAAAGGAGACCATAAAATTCAACAGCCTATTTGGAATTTTAAAGTTAAAGGACAATGTTAACCAAAATTGGGATTAGTGCTGGTAGAGTCTTCATTTTTCCAGATAATTTTTGTGTGACAAACAGGGATGTACCTGGATCACTTGTGGTGGTGAAAGTTGAGATACTATGATATTTGATCTCTTTCAGTGGAGAACAAGGAAAGTGTGTCATCTGAATAATGTGCACCTGTGGGTATCAAGGTAACCTGATATGCTAAGGATATTGAAAAATGAGATTTAAGTTTATATCATTAGGATAGTTTCCTTCCATTAGTATGTAAATCAAAGGGCACAAACCACCATTTATAGTGCTCAATTCCATGGCAGAAACAGAAGCAGAAAAGCTGATTCGATAATTAATGCTTTCTTTTAAAAAATGTCTCCATGAATCTGACAAACACAAGCTATCCATTTCCTAGTGTATTCCCATTTGCATAAGCCTAAGTTCTCTTTCACATTCCTCCTCTAGTTTATCAACTAAATCACTAGTTGATTTTGCCCATTTATTTGATTTAGTTCTGTAATGTTGTCATAGTGTCTAAGAATTCACACCTGGATCTTTTTATCTGTTTCAAGATAGATCATTACTCATGTTTAGAAACAAACCTTATCAATAAACTATTTTCAAAGTCACTGATATCTTTGTATAGTACCTAAATTTTTCATAAAGTATTTAGTGGATGAACTGAGGCTCATCTGAAATTCTATTTTAGATAAAGGAACATCATAGCTTATCCTAGCCTACCTTACATGTTCTGAGAACACTTGAGTCTACAGTTGGGCAAAATCATCTAACATGAAGCCTATTCTACAATAAAGTATTAAACATCTCATAATTTATTGAACATTGTAAGTAAAAATCAGAATAGTTGTATGGGTATGCTTTTGCACCATTGTAAACTTGAAATATTGTAAGTTAAACCATTGTAAGTTGGGCACCATCTGTATATGCCTAGATATCTATTCCTCAGGTTTACATGTACAATACAAACACATTCTCCAAAATATAAACAAGAATATTCATATTCATTGCATACAGTATGTATGTGGGATCAAGAATGTCAGGTAATATTGCTTTGATGAGAACATATTTTGTAAGATTTCACAGAAGCTCTGACAATGTTCATATTAGAGGTGGTATGATGGCTACCTCTATATTATTTTTATAAATATGAACATTTATAAAAATCTATTAAGTCTTAAATTGGAAATTATTAACAAGGAATAATTGCAGTATATCCAAATAATGAGAATGGATTGCAATGCCAGAAGGATGAATCTTGCAGACATGGTGAGTTTTGAAGAGAAGACTATGTTCTGTATTATTTCATTTCTATAGTATTCAAAAGTTCAAAGTAAATGTATGCTGTATGTGTGAGGATAGTGATTACTCTTGTGAATTGTGATTGGAAGGGACTCCTTTGTATCTTCTGGGTACTGGTAATATTCTGGTTCTGGATATTGATTCTATTATAGGGGTATATTCAGTTTTCTACAAAAAGAATTGATTTGCACATTGTGCACTTTTCTGAAAGCACATATTAATAAAATTACCCTCTCCACCTCCTGTACATGCATGGCTGACCCAAACATAGGCTAGATCCTCAAGAAAACCATTATGACACTATTTGGGTTCCCTTTTCGATCTCTTCCACCCTTTTGAACTTCCAAAGAATCTTGAGGGCTATTATAGTACAGAAGTAGAAAGGAATGGGAGGATAAATATCTTTTCAATTAGCCCATTGTATCAGTCATTTCTAGAGATAGAGTCTGTGTGGACATTTAGTCTTACACAAACCAAAGTATGATACTTTGCTGTCATCAATCCAAGTGAAATTTTCAGTTGAACTCCTGATATTCATTCCAACAACTGTTTCCTGAAATCCTGCTGAGTTCTCAGCACTGTACTAGGCGTAGGGGATGCAATGGTCAAGCTCCAGTATCCACATCCTTCTCAGAAAATGTTACCACAGGACTTAGGAACCCTACTCTTCAAAGGGCAGAACTCTCTCTACATTTGGCTGCTGCTCCCTGTTGTGGGGAACAGCCCTATACATAGATTTGGAGGAGGCTGTTGGTTCTTTACCTCCAGGGGCTGGCCCCAGAGCAGTCACTGAACACTCCTCTCCACTGAATAGTCCTAAGGCATAATTAGAAGTCCAAAAGAGGATGTGGCCACATTCTGGGTCTCTGAGAAAGTGCTGTATACTAGGATAGGGCTGTGGTAGCTAAAATGTTCTTTAACCAACTCCACTATGATCAAGATGTGGAGGGGGAGAGCTCTGACCACAATTTGAGGGCTTTAGGAGGTGGAGCAGTGAAGAAATTTTGTCTACAATAAGCACCCAGAGTTTCATGCTGAGGTGACTTCCACTCCCCACCGCACTGACTCCGACACCTTCCATACCTTAGCCTTCAACTATAGCTCCTTTCCAGCCTTGGACTATTCCTGCGGGACACCATCCCAAGACTTCTAGGCTTAGTCCTTTACCCCAGAGAGGGCACTTTGACAGGAACTACCAGCAGCCATCTGAGAGCTGGTTTTAAGTAGAGGTTGAGGAGAAGTGTGTGTATAGGGTGGTGGTGCCCAGTGTTACCCTGCCCTAATCTCGCACTGTCAAGGTAACCAAATGAATTTCTACCCCACCCTAATCTTGTTTATCTTTAAGGACAGGATGCCTGAATGAAGCAGTGAGGGACCATTATTCTGGGACCAAGGCTGGGACAATGAGATAAACCTGTAGTGCAATTGTAACAAGGGTCCTCTTTATGCTTTGAATTTAACCCTTGCTGCCCTGCCACTGCAACTTATTTATTTATTTTTTGGTACCAGGGATTGAACTCAGGGCCATTCAACCACTGAGCCACATCCCTAACCCTATTTTATGTTTTATGTAGAGACAGGGTCTCACTGAGTTGCTTAGTGCCTCACCATTGCTGAGGCTGGCTTTGAACTCGCGATTCTCCTGTCTCAGCCTCCCTAAGTGCTGGGATTACAAGCGTGAGCCACCACGCCCGGCTTGCAACTTATTTTTAAAATGGACATGTTTCTCTTCCTCTCTCCCTGCTCCTCCCTAATCTCTCCCCATCTCTAATCTCAGGGGAAACAGGATCACCTTTCTTCCCCATCCTAGGCAGGGTTCTGTCCCTGAGCACACACCCACCATAGGAAGGAAGTAACCCAGACTTTGGGGATGGTACCAGCAGATCTCAGAAATGACTGTCTCCCAAATTAACAAGTGAATTACAACTTCAGACAGAGAACACATGGAATGTAGCCTTTGAGTTACCTCTTTAAAAGCCTCCTGTTCCTGATGGGCAGAATCACAACCTTTGGGACAGGAGTCCCTTGTGTTTCTCCTTCGCTAGCAAAGCAATAAACTTTTTCCCTTTTCTTAAAACCATGTCCTTATTATTGGATTGGCATCAGGGACAAGGACTGAGTTTTCAGCAACAAAAAGTATTAGCTTGTGTTGTAGTATTTGCAGCATGGCATATTGCTTCTCTACCCTTGTGTTCTTCAACAAGACCCATTATAAGATTTTTTTTTTTTTGTGGTGCTGGGGATTGAACCTTGTGCATGCGAAGCAAGCACTCTACCAACTGAGCTATATCCCCAACCCCATAAGATCCTGACAAAACCACAGAAACAGACATGTTGCATAAAATAAAATTGTATCTGGGTGGAAAAACCCAAATAAGCCCTACTCTTGGTCAACTTAAAAAAAATCACTAAATTTGGAGGTCACCAATACACTATTAATTTCCCTACTAGTCTTGCTGTAGATAACACCTCTGATCTGTGGGTTATGATAACAGTTGCTTAGGTTACTTTCAGGAGCTTAAAGGTCACTTTTTCCAACTCTTCATTTGGGCCTGCATCCAGATGTTTTATGGATGACCAGACTGGGATTTGTCTTCATGTCTGTCCCCTTGCTGCCTTAACTTCTGGGTCAGGTTCTGCTCTGCATGTAGACATATTGAGTGCCCCTTAGAGCTGGTATGGATTTTCTTCTACTCTATCCCTTTTTTCAGCAGCAATAGCACAAGCACCCAAAGTTCTTCACTCTGTCAGGCCCAGATTGAGCCATAAAGCCATAATGTTTGCACAGGATATGGTGCTACCTCCAAGAGCAACTCAGCAGTTTCCAGGATAAGTGGATTGTGAACACTTGGTGGTCCAAGTCTCATGCAAAAAGAAACGCCCTTTTGAAACCATGGCCCTGGCCAGTTGAAAATGATCAGTTTTAACCCTAGCAAATCAACAAAAGCTCGCATCTCCCTTTGTTCAGAGTAGCCTCATCCCTTGGTCAGTCTGTCTCCCTTCAACTGAAGCCCCAACTAAAGCCTTGCCTCTACACTTGCACTCAATTTGACTTCTATTGCCACCGAGTCAAATGTATTCTTCTGTCTCATGTATTATGAAGGACAGAAGTTCCTCTACTGGTGAGCTAGCTGTAACTGATAGGATCTAAGGTGGCTGTCAGAGTGACCCCCAACCTCATTATAATCCCATCTGTATGTTAAATGAGCCCCTGCCAGTGCCAAGACACTGGAAATTGCCATGACCATGACCAGAAAGAACCATAAAAGGAACAAATGGAAGTAGTGTCTGAATTCCAGAAAAATCTCTACTCATTCCCAGTAAAGGCATAAATATTCTTCCCCTTTGTTAGCTTATCTTCCCTCTCATTTCTTTTACCCTATAACCCTCTAACCCCCCGAGGAGTGGAAAGTTGATTTGTGAGTTTATCTCCCACTTGTATCATCATCCATGGATAAAAGTCTCCTTCATTGTTCAATCCATTTTGTTATTGGTCCACAATTCTAAGAGGGAAAACAGGCCCAGTCTTTGGGGTCAAAATGGGTAATAACAGGACTGAAGATTGAGCAATTCTAAGCAAGAGGGTTGAGGGTGAGTGGGATACGGCAGAATCATCCAGGTTGTCTCAAATCTGGAGGAAAGGAAGAGGTGAGAACAGGTGTGAGTTTCTACGAGAGAACTCTGAGGGAGGAAACATGAGGGATGTTCTGGAAAACAAGAGGAAAAGACGGACATTGTCACAACATACTTATGAGGATACTCGAGAGAGTCTATGTCCCACCTCTTACTTCTGAACCCAGACACCACCCCACTTTCCTGGATCTCTGCTTGCTGAGGCTGTCAGATGCTCTGCCTTCTCTTCAGAGATGCAGTGCGGGACACTGCAACCGCCTATTCTGTCCTCCCATCTGGAGACTCCTGTTCCTGATACACAGGCTGCCCACGTTTGAGGGGGCTTATTAGTGGATGAATCCATTGTTTGGATTTCTTTTTCATACCCTTTCACCATCACACCATTCAGGCTAGAGATGTGGGGCTGGGGGCAGGACTTTGAGAGGAGGTAATCTGGTCACAACAGGAAGGAGATGAAACTCATTTCACCATCACTATCTGCCTGGAGGGGAAAAGAATACAGTAGCAAATTCTCTCCTCACCTTGGATGATGGGATATTTCATCCTCAGAAGAACTGTTTTAGAATCTGAAAGACACACTTGTCCTTTCTCCTTGGTTCTCTAGGTCTCACCCACTGACCTGGAATACATGCTGACGGATATTTCTTTAGGCTCAAAACCACTGCCTCATAATTGGCGATGTGGCCACACCCACCCTTCTCTATGTCTAAGAAATAACATTCTTTTAAATCAGAAATACTTGCCTAAGAAAGGGGAATTTTAGAGTGGGATGATAAAATTGGATGTTCTAGGGGGAGTAGGAGTTTGCCATTTTCTAGGAAGAGCAATGAAATTAGGGGACATGTTCATAAGCTTTTTGTCCATGTGATGAAAATACCTGATGAGAATAACTTAGAGGAAAAGTTTGCTTGGGCTCAGAGTTTGAGATTCAATCCATGGTTGATCAACTCCATTTCTTTGGGCCTAAAGTGAGGCAGAACATCATGGTAGAAGTGTGGGATAGAAAAAAGCAGCTCATTTTATGGCAGTGGCAAAGCAGATAAAAGAGCCAGGGAAAAAAATAATCCCCAAGGGCCTACTGTGACCAACTGCCTCCAGACACATCCCACCTGCCTATAGTTACCATCCAGTACAGCGGTCCTTTGAAACTGTTAATATGAAACTGTTAATATGTTTAATGGTTTAATGACTGATTAGGTTATAGCTCTTGAACCCAGACACCACCCCACCCAGATGTTCCAAGGTGGAACCAATGTTCCACCTCTGAACATTGCTGCATTGTAGGACATGAACTTTTGGGGGAATACCTTATATTCAAATCACAATAGGGGGTGTCCCAGGCTTGAATCTATACGAACAGTTCCAGAAACTTTGATGTTATTACTAGTAAAACTATGAGAATATGGACAGAAGGTATTGCTGAAAGCCCAATGTCAATCCAATAACGAGGACATGGTTTTGAGCAAAGGAGAAACACAGGGGACTCCTGTACCGAAGGCTGAGATTCTGTCCATCAGCAAGAATAGGGGGGCTTTTAAAGAGATGATTCAGAAACTACATTCCACTTGTTCTGTTGGAGTTGTAATTCACTTGTTAACTTAGGAGATAGTCATTTCTGAGACTTCTGGTACCATCCCCAAAGTCTGGGTTACTTCCTTCCTATGGTGGGTGTGTGCGCAGGGACAGAACTCTGCCTAGGATGGGGAAGGAAGGTAATCGTTTCCCGAGATTAGGGAGGAGCAGGGACATCCATTTAAAAAATAAGTTGCAAATTTTTGCCACACACACATCAGAGCACTGATCTCCAGGATATATAAAGAACTCAAACACCAAAAAACAAACAAACAAAAAAACCAACAAATGGGCTAAGGAGCTGAACAGACATCTAAGATAAACAATCGATCAACAAATATATGAAAAAATTTCAACATCTCTAGCCATTAGAGGAATGCAAATTAAAACTAAGATTTCATCTCACACCAGTCAGAATGGCATTTATCAAGAATACAAACAAATGTTGGTGAGCATGTGTGGGAAAGGGTACACTCATACATTGCTGGTGGGACTGCAAATTGGTGCACCCAATCTGGAAAGCAGTATGGAGATTCCTCAGAAAACTTGGAATGGAACCACCATTTGACCCAGATATCCCACTCCTCAGTATATACCCAAAGGGCTTAAAATCAGCATACTACAGTGAAACAGCCACATCAATGTTTATAGCAGCTCTATTCAAGATAGCGAAATAGTGGAACCAACCTAGATGCCCTTCGATAGATGTATATATCATAGTTTCTTTATCCAATGGATTACTTAGAATTAAAATAAAATTATGGCATTTGCAGGTAAATGGAGTTGGAGATCATGCTAAGTAAGCCAATCCCAAAAACCAAAGGCCAAATGTTCTGATAGGTGGATGCTGATCCATAATGGGAGAGTGGGCATGGGAAGAATGGAGGGAGCCGGGCACGGTGGCACACACCTGTAATTCCAGCACTTTGGGAGGCTGAGACAGGAGAATCACGAGTTCAAAGCCAGCCTCAGCAATGGTGAGGTGCTAAGCAACTCAGTGAGACCCTGTGTCTACATAAGATAGGGCTGGGGATGTGGCTCAGTGGTCAAGCAACCCTGAGTTCAATTGCTGGTGCCAAAACAAAACAAAACAAAACAAAACTTTGTTCAAAGGGGAGGGAAGGGATGGGACATGGAGGCAGGAAAGATGGTGGAATGAGATGGACAACAGTGCCCTAGGTACACGTATGACCGCACATGTGGTATAACTATTTTGTACAGAGAAAAAGTTGTGTTCCATTTGTGTACGATGACTCAAAATGCATTGTCATGTATACCTAATTAGAATAAAATAGGTTGTAGTTGCAGGGCAGCAAGGGCTATATGCAAAGCCTAAAGTAGACCATTGTCTTGGACCCATGAGGGACAGATAGAGGTCCAGATAGCTATACCAGTCCCAGAACTCAAAACCAGGAGTTCCTTTATGGTGAGTGGGCAACATTCCTTTGAAATGTTACCCACTCAGTGATGAGCCTGAAATGGCCTTCTATTCCTACAGTGATCACTATGGGGAGTTAAAGATATTCCTGACCTTGGTCTTTAGATGTAGAAGTGGGCGGAATATCCCAGGCAAAATAAATCCATGCACAGTGCTAAAGAAACACCAACATTAATCACGTTTCGAATTGTTCAAGTATTTGGGACTTAAGTCTGGGGACTATGGCTTAGTGGTAGAGTGCTTGACTAGTATGCAAGGGATCCCAGTTTCAATCCCCAGTATAGGCGGGGCGGGCAGGCGTGGGGTGGACACAATAGTTGAGATTGAAGGAACAAGGAGTAAATTGGAGACTGAAGCACAATGTATTTAGGAAGCCCTTTTTCAAACCAGGAAAGGGATATGGCCAAAGGCAATAGCCTAGGGAGAGAAGAAAACAATGCAAATCACAAAGGACACAAACATGTTTCTTGGTTGATGAGTTTGAGTCAGATATGAGGAACTGCCTTCATTGGAGGGCATCCTGGAGGACTCTAGGGCAGGATTATTAAAGGTCAGTTGGCTTTCAGTGATCTCCCTGCTCAAGCCTACTTGCTGAGACCAACACCTATGCAGAGACAAGGTAGTTCAGAGTTCATGGCAAAAAGAGGCAGCGTTCACAGCTGAGAAGGGACATCCACAGGGGTGGGGTGGCGGTGTCCAGATAGAGCCATCAATCGTCAGTGGATTCTGACCATCTCGTTTTCAGTGGATAGAGGGCCAGAGGGCCTGCATTTCCTCCTCCATCATTGAAACCAGGGTTGAAGAAGGGCCGCAGGGGTTCAGTGAAGGCACATTCAGAGAAGGTGTAGATGAGGGAGCCATGATCAGTGATGTTGTAGAAGGAGACAATGCCATCCTCATAATTCAGGAAAATCCCAACTTGGCACGGAGGCACCTGAAGTTGGAGGGGAGTCTGGGGACAGGTGCCAGCCTCATATTTTTCTTTGTTCCACAACCAAATTGTCCAGAAACCATTCTCAGTGTTGACCAAAAATTGCCCCTTCCTCCGCACAGAGTTTCTACAAACCCCCAGGTCCCAGGCCTCCTTTCCTGTCACATCTACCTCCCAGTACATTTTCCCAGAGTTGAAGCTCTGGGAACCTAGGACTATGGGGTAATTATCAAATCTCTCTTCATTTTCTGGTACATCCTGTCGGGTATTTCCAAGTCTCACTTGTCTCCTGTCTTCTGAAAGGATGAGCCATGGGTTGGCAGTGTCTTCATCCAACGTGATGTATACTGCAGAAAGAGGACAGTCAGGTCTGGTGCATGTTGCAGGGGTGGTGTCAGCAATCCTGTGCTCCTAGTGGGGAGATTCTTAAACTCCAGGGTGAGGGGGTGATGCTGAACATCCTCACATGAGGAAATGACTCCCAGCCAACTCCAGCCCTTATCCTGACATTTGAGGGAACCTTCTCTACCTCTCTACCTCACCACCTCTCCATGCTGCCATTTGTTCTCCCTGACGCTGGGATCCTCTGCCCTCCCATCATTCCCCTCTGCTCTAGCCCTGCAACTCCTAGATGTCACCTCACCTCCGCAGGTCCTCAGCATCTTCTTCAGTCCTGGCACACGACACACACTTCTTAGGTCTGGGGAGACAATGTCCATCTCCAGCTTCCAAGACTCACTCCTGGGGGAAAGAATGAGATCTTTTCCCACTTCTATCCCAGACCTTAATGAAATATATAAACACCTCTTGTGTTCTAGTGTCCAGGTGAGAGGCAAAAAATATGGTGTTTAATTTCTACCCAAGAGTTGCTGGTTCCATGAATCTCTATAGCCTGTGGATATTCTGTAGTTCTCCAAGCCTAAGGTCAACATACTAGTGTGTTCTAATTCATTTTACAGGCAAGGCATGTGATACAGGCTGAATCACATCTCTAATGAACCTTGAGGAATCTTGCCCATATTGTCTTACTCACGGCTCATTTTGAGGTTAACAACTGGTTAGATTGTATCTAAAAAAGTCGTACCATCAGGCTATGGACTTAGAACTTTCCAGAACATCCTTGTTTGTTGGGGCTTTGCCATATGACAATGTGATAGTCTAATTACTTTGGACAATTTGCCAGTTGTCCATTTATTAGCTTTCTGAGACCAGACGATATTTTATAGAGGGTCAGGTCTTTGAGACTACGGAGGCAGATGGGAGAAACTTTAGGGCATGTGTTGCTATATTAATCATTCTTTTCATAGATATATGTATGCTTCCTGCCACCCTTTTTTTCCAACAAAGAAAACCTCTTCTTACCTTTCCAGGACAACTTTCACCTCCTGAGGAGAAAAGAGGCAGAGTAAGTTTTGGAGTTTCAGGCTCAAACAGACTTCAGTGTTGTGGTAAGGTGGTACTACCCTGTGATCCCTGGGGCTCGGGTCTGCTGTGCCCCACTCCTCTGGGATGAGGCCCAAAAGATGATTCTGACAAGCTTGTAGCAGAAAGGATGTGTTGATGTTTGTAGGATAACCAGAAACCCAGCATGGGTGTATCCTATAGCCAAGGACGGATCCTCAGTTTAAGGACCCTGATTCAGAAAACAAATTAGAAAAATCAGATTCTAGGGGTTGGCAGGGGAGGAAGGAAAGTAGAAGAGGGTGGCACAGGACAAATAGCACAGCCTGGGTAAAGCCCAGAGATAGTTATGGGGGAAGAAAGGCCCAGGTAGGATGCCTAGAAACAGCTCCCTTTTACTTGTGGGCTGAGTTGTTTGGAGAAGGGTTAAAGCTATGTCCTGTGCTGTGGTTAATGTTGTCTAATCAACTGAGCATATTAGATTACAGGGTTGGGGACCCTCACATGGGAACTGGCTCCCTCCTAGGCACAGTCAAAAGGGCATCAGGAAGTCCAGTTCAATGTTGGGCAGAAGAGAGCCTGCCAAATCAAGCCATTCCAATCAGGTTTTTTTTTTTTTTTTAAAGAAATGTCTTCGTGACCACATCTGACTGGAAGAATGAAAGTGCAGGAAAAAAGCCATGGAAATATGAGAACACAGGGATTTCCGAGACCAATTAGTTTTCCAAAGTGAGGACAACATACCCCACTGGTGGATGCAAGATGAATTTAAGTAGAACATACATTGATGTTTTAAAAAAGTTAAACTTGTTTTAATCATCACCTCTTACTACTTGATTAAATCACTTAGATTGTTTCATTAAGTCTCTTAACAGCTGTGCTCCTTAGTTTTCTTTTTTATGAAATGGGATAATAGTATCACCTATATAAAGCTTGGCAAGTAATATGTACTCTGAGAATTTGTAGTTAATACATGAAAATTGGCTACTATTTTAGAAAAAAAAATCTTAGAACTAAATATATTCAGGAAAAAATGAGGCAATTTAAAGACAAACACATTAAAATCATTTAGTCCATAGAAACAGCAGAAAGTGTACAGATGTGCTTATGAGTAACATTAGGGAAACTCGTTAGTCCACTAGTATCAAAAATGGAAAAAATGAGTCTAGAAAAGAAAAATGGCTTTAGCTAGAGTTGTGGAGAGAACTGATGGCAGAGCTGGAGTCACCATCTCAACTTTCAGTTCAATTCTAGTTGTATTTATTAAATATCTAGCCATGAGGAGGTTTTTATCTAAGTTTTTTTTCTCAATTACTCCTGGAACTTTCTTCCCATCTCACCTGCAGGAGCTCTAGTTCTGAGCCCCGACTCTTCCACTCCAACTCTGAGATCAGCTCCTGCAGGGCCTGGCTTTGCTGGGCCAGTTCAACTTCTGCCTCTCCCAGGATTCTAAGGTGTTCCATCTCATCCTTCTCCAGCTTCTTCATCTGCCTCTGTTCTTCCTCAGCCAGGAAGTTTTTCTGGTGTACAAACTCTGCATGAATCCTCGATTTGTGCATCTCAACCTTCCTCTTTAATGAGAAGAGAAAGAGAGAGTTTCTGTGAAAATTTCCCAAGCTTTGGGGATGGAAGTGTTGGTACCTATTTCTATCTCTTGAAGACTCACCACTCTGAGTATGTCCGAGAATTCTCACACACAAACCTTTGCCAGGGAGTTTGGTAGGTGAGTGTGTGAAGCTTCTGAGACTAGCATTGGTAGTGGTGGAGGCACATTGTAGCTGCCCTACAATCACAGCAACAGCAACTTACGGCATCAGCAGATACTTTTCTCAAACTTTCTTCCAAAATGCAGGCAAAGGAGTCCATTTGTGTTTTGTATCTCAATGAGTTACAGAAGTGTAAAACCTGTTCCTACCCACAATGACTTCACAAAGACTCAATACTATTCCCAAGTTCCAGGGAAAGGGTGGCTTTGGGACATTCATGGTTTGCCCTTTCCTGCTAGCAACTAGAGGGTCAACCAATGACAGAATATGTACCTTTTTGCCACTTATAGCCTGACTATATTGGATGTAAGATCCTTCCACAACCCCTAATCCTGGGTACTCCCTACCTCTACTAGAAAAATCATGAATGTGGGACAGGCTTTAGTTCTCCATTATACTTTGGACCAGTGACCTGGACATGGTCAAGCAACCATCTGGTCAGACTGGTTTTCCTGCCTGACCTTGATGGATTCCTTCAATCTGTCTTCACAGCCCCTGCATTTACTAAAAGGCCTCACAGTTCGTTTCTTTCTTAGTATACATCTGTCCCAGACACAAATACTGATGCTATAATCCCCCCAAACTGGGCTCAGAGTAAGTTGTCTAAGTTTGAGAATCAATGGAGAAGGTACTGAAAGGCTCAATCTTTGTATAGAAAGGAATAAAAATGATGGGGGCTGCTCTTTGAGAAGAGGTACAGAGACCTAGGGGGTAGACAGTTCTTAGTGAGATATACCAACTCCATCACTCCTCAAGAGAATCTTAACTATAGCTATGCCTCTGAGTCCAACATCCCAGACCCTTCCCAGGCTTTGACTCTTGCCTTCCAGTCTGCTCTCTTCATTGCAAGATCCACTTCCAACTTCTCGGCCAACTCCTGCTTTTTTCTCAGTTTCTCTAATGCCTCTTGGATCTTCTCCTTTAGAGAAAGATACCAGGTTAATCTCTCACCAGACCAAGTAGTGTGGGTAGTGTGGGTGGATAGTGTGGGTTGGGGGAAGACCATATCAGTTCTTAGAAAAAGTCTAAGTACAAAGGAGAGAGAACTAGAGACTGATTCGAGTAGGAATTCTATAGATGGGAAGACTCTGGAAAAAGCCTAATATGTCATATGAAATAGAGCTATACTAATGGGGTGGCAGGATGGGGGTATTACTCATTTCTAATTGACCAGGAGGCCAATAGGAAACATGATCTTTGAAGTATTTTCCCACAGCATATCCCCTAATCTTGGGGAGTGAGAAAGTTGTTTAACCTGCAATTTCCCCTTGGGGGAAAAGGAAGGATTCTTCCTTCCCTAACTTCTCAACTCAAGGTGGTTCTTTCCCATCTGCTGCTCTAGGGAACAAAGCACTCATCAGGGCCCATCTTTTCCAGTGATTCCAGTGTTTGTGTCTGTGCTAAGGTCTTACCTGGTATTCCTGCACAGCCTCCTCAATAGGGACCATGGTGTGGTCACGGTGTTTCTTGGATTGGGCACACACCCAGCAAAGGGCCTGCCCATCTTTCTCACAGAACAGGTGAAGTTTCTCTCCATGCATGGCACATCGCTCCCCCTGTGTGTCTTTCTTGGTATCTTGGCCTATTCGTCGAAGGTTTTCCACCATGTTGGCTAGCTGCCGATTGGGCCTGAGGTGCCTGAGCAGAAAGTGCTTCCGGCACACAGGACAGACACTGCCTCCATCTTTCCCAACCCGAGAGATGCATTCTTTGCAGAAGCTGTGGCCACATTCGATGCTCACAGGCTCCACCATGGGATCCAGGCAGATAGAGCATGTGACCTCTTCCCACATCATTTCCAGTGGTATTGCTGAGGCCATAGTGGTGATGTCCCTGTTAAGCAAAACTGTGGAGATCTTGGGGAGAGAATAAGGGAAAAAAGATGAGGTTTGTATGAGAAAAACAAAGCAATGCAAAGGAAAATATGAGGGAGAATGAACTGGAAGAGTGAAAACAAGACAATTTATCAACCTGACCAGCAAGGGCCTCTCTGTAGTCTGGCCCATTGATCCAGTCTGAAGGGAAACCAAGTCTCCAGAAGAGATAAAGATTGGTGGTAACCTCAGATAAAGCTGTTGACAATTATACTTTTATCATGTCCATTCCCGCTTAAATCCTCAGTGCCCAGTCTTTCCCCATCTACATTCTCCTGTCTTATTAGCTTCTCAGTAACATGATGGCTTGGTGGCATAAGTGACAATTTACCAAGTATGTTACATATTCCAGAGAGGTGATTCATGTTGTACATGTATCTTCATTAGTCTATAAAATAATGGCAGGAGTTGGGTGATACAGTCATGTGCCACATGATATTTTGGTCGGTGATGGACTGCATATACAACGGCAGACTAGTTAATACCATATATCCCAGGTGTATAATAGGCTATACTATCTAGGTTTGTGTAAGTACACTCTGATGCTTGCATAATAGTGAAATCACTTAATAGTGCATCATTATGGGATGTATGGCTGTAACTCAGGGGTACTTGACCATTGAGCCACATCTATGTAGAGACAGGGTCTCACTGAGTTGCTTAGTGCCTCGTTGTTGCTGAGGCTGGCTTTGAACTTGCAATTCTCCTGCTTCAGCCTCCCAAAGTGCTGGGATTACAGGTGTGCGCCACTGTGCCCTGGCCTGACATATTCTTATATGCAAACTATCCATGTATGTACACATGCGCATTCAAGGATACATATGTACACGCACAGGCCTATGTGTATGTACTACCCACCGCCCCCAGGATGACTTTATCAGGGGAGGGAAGTCATCTCATGCGGGCTCCTCTGGGCCACCCTCTTGGCTCAGTTATAATGGGGATTCTCCCAGCTTCACCATCCCCTTGTCCCAGCCGAGATACCTGCATCCAGAGCAGCGGGAGCCCCTTCCAGGTGACTCTGAAGTCACTCAGAGCAGCTTCCTCCCCAGCAGATGGGCCAGCACGGGAAGAACCGCTGGACCTGGAGCCAGCACTGCTGTTCAGAAGGCGCTAGGACTGTGGGCTCTAGGGTGGAGACTGGTTGGGAGGGCCTCTTCGAATCCTGGCAGCGGGGAAGAGGTCCCCTAGGCAGGGCGAGGGTACCTTGATCTACACCGCTCCACTCACCTTATCCGTTGGCCCGGGCTCCCTATTTCACTTTCAATTTCCTCTCAGAAGGAAGTCTGAAAGGGGGAGGAGCAATGGGAGGAGCGGAGAACTGAAGGGTGTGGGGCGGAGAGAGGCAGGGAGTTAGGAGGGAGGGGATGTGGGAGGGGAGAAAGTGACGTGGAGGCGGGGCGGTGTCAGTTGCTTCTGGCTGTCTTGGAAGCAGCGAGGAAAGCGCGGAGCACGTCAGCCTGAGTGCAAGCTCCCTGCCGCCATGTCTTCGGGTTTTTTGGTGCCTTTTTTTTTTTTCTTCACACAAATGGAGCATCACTTCTCATTTCTCTGGTTGTACATGTTGTAGAGTCACACCCCTCGTGTAATTGCCTTTTCTTTTTTTCATTCATTTAATTTATTTTTATGTGGTACTGAGGATCGAACCCAGCGCGTCACATGTGCTAGGCAAGGATTCTACCACTGAGCCACAACTCCAGCCTCTGCCTTTTCTTTATTGACCAAAATGTAGTTACTCTATAAACGGAAGAGTCCCTGCTTTCTTTGACTCTGGTCCTCTCCCCGCACCTAGGGGCTGTGTCCACGTTTGGGAGCTGCTCTTCAGGAGGTCTGGATACAGAGGCTAGCGCAGGGCACTCTCCTTCGCTCGCCATCATCTGCTGCCTTCTTCCAGAAATGAATTCCTTTTCACACAACTGATATTCTTTTAAAATCCGGTGGTAAGAGATTTATTCCATGGAGCCTCAAGGCAGGTATCATCCCAATGAGTGTAGGAATGGACTTGACATTTATTGAACAAAACCTGCATTCTTGTCACTGAAATAGGGATAGTCTCAGGTCATTATTGTGATAAGATACACAGAACATAAAAAGTTACCATCATTTAAGTGTGCATTTCAGTGGCATTGAATACACTCACATTGTTGGGCAACCACCACCATTGTCTACCTACAGATCTTAGCCTAAACTGATATTCTGTACTCCTTAAACATTAAATGTACCTGTTTGCATGCCTCCTCCAGTCCCTGAGAACCACTTTTCTGCCTCTATAAATATGACTACTGTAGGTGACTCATGTACATGAAATCAAAGTATTGGTCTTATGACTATTTCACTTAGCATAATGTCTTCTAGGTTCACCCATTTTGTCACATGTCAGAATATGCTTCCTTTTTAAGACTGAATAATACATGTATTTGGTTTATCCATTCATCTGTTGATGTATACTGGGGTTGCTTCTACCTTTTGGCTATCATGTATAGTATTGATGTGTCTTGTTATGTTATTTAAGCTATATAACAATTTGGTGATTTAGGGGTTTTTATAGTCACATGGTGGGGAGAGAGACTGAGGCTGAACATAGTGAAGCTACTTGCTTAAGGTGACATAGTATACATAGGAGCACTAGGGCTAAGGGTCTAGAAAAGCATTTTAGCAACAGTTCTGAATAGAAGCTGCAAGGCAGCTAGCAGTGAGTGGACATAAGCCATACAGGGAAAAGAAAGGGTGGTGGGACTGGAATTCTCAGTTCCTTTCAGTGCAGACATCTTATGTTTTTTTGGTCCCACATAACTTAAAAACATCAGCTGAACTTTCCTTGATATTTGTTAAAGATAGAAAACCTAAAAATACTTCATGCTTTGAAACTTCCAGTTCTATTTAGAGGTTTCTCTTTCTCAGTGAAAGACTATCAGGTGACAATGTCCAGATTGTATTCAATTTTGATTTCAGGAACAAATGTGCCCAGAAAGCCCAACAAACAAAAAAGGAAGAAGTGATCTGTATCTAAATTTGCAGACACTCAAATTGACTGCTTCAAACACTGCAGATGCTGTTGTTTCTAGCAGACAATGAGCAAGCCATTACTGAGAGGTAGAAAGCACATAGGTCTCAGAATAGAGCAGGCTTTGCTAGGTGCCTACTTCTTAAGCTTCATTTTACTTGCCTACTAAAGATAATATCCAGATTAGTTTTGGCATATGTTCAATAATATGCACACACCTCCGTTAACATAACACATGCATGGCTGCTACATGTCCCACCTTGGTAATTGTTAAAACCAAAGTTGCCAATCATTCCAAATTCCCCTCACCTGCTCACAGTACTGTAGTGCTTCAGGGTTCTCCTAGTTAAGTGACCCACATCTTGATTTCTGAAGGATCAGTGTCCTTAATGCCCCTGTCCAGAACATTGCTAATACTGAATAGTGAGAATGAGGAATCTCTCCAGTAGATACCTTGGGTTTTAGTCTTAGTCCTCCTTGCCCCATTATCAATACCACTATTAGTACCCTAAGTAATTCTTGTAACAGGAATCAGTCATTCTGGCCAGTATAAGAAACCTGTTTTTGCCCATTTCTGTAGTGGATTAAGAAGACCCACAGAGACAAGAGATAATTACAGATTTCAGTTTATTAGAACCAGGTTGCTATCTCTGGTGGAAGGGCTTTTCCCTTCACCAGAGGGAAGCTGATTTCCAAACCAGCTTAGACTTGGGTTAATGAAAGAAAATGTTCTATAAGTGAGTTATTGGTTTGAAATGGGCCACTTCATCTTCCTACTTAAGTGTCTAAAGAGTGTTTATATTAGATATGAAAAAAATCACATAGGTTGGTGATTTCAATTTTAGTGCATATTATATGGAATAGTGGGGTTTGTCACGTTCACATATGCATAGAGCACATTTTGATTATTTTCACCCCTGTGAGGGAAAGTTGCTGATTTTAACCATGTATCAGAACTTATGGGATAACTGTCCAATCTGATAGGAATGTTGCCTATTTTGTTGGGACAAATTTTTATTGTTTTAAAGTAACTTGGTACTAGAAGACTGTTAGATCCTCCTAGGAATAGTAAAAATAATTAGGTTTAGAGTTGATATGTTATGTACAAGTGCCTATAGCAATAGGCATAGAGGTTGCCTGTGCTCCACAGCCTGGATTCCTCCTAAGGCTTATCTATTCACTGCTACTGACAAAGACTTGTACATGAGCCCATTGAACAACCAGTGACTGTGACAAGATCTGATTAACATCCATAGGATGGGTCATTTTCTCTATCTCATTGAGCATCTCCTCTGTTAGATGTCCTCTAGTGGGCATTCAGACAATATATTTCCATACTCTGTACTCTTTTCTAGAATTTCAAAATATACCATAAGACTTTAATATTTTAACCTTATTGTTATCTCTTAGCATCTGACCCACAGACCACAGACCAATCTTTGATAGAGTAAAGGGGGCAGTTTATGTATACTCACATATGTAAACTCAGTTTTTCTTCCAATCACAGGGGACAATCACTTGCTTGAAGCTGTCCATGGGGAAGATCTTCAAAGTCTTTCAGGGTGACTATATTGGATAATCTTGGGCACCATCTCATTCTCTTCAATCTTTTCACCCTATTAGCACCCCAACAGTGCTGGGCCATTAATTTATACATACGTTGTTAGATTGGGATAAAACATTGTAGGGCAAGGGATCCAGATTTTAAAGCAACCATTATGGGTCAATTGACATAAAAAGTGCAGGAGTGTGAGGGTTAATTGTGGTTGTCAACTTGACTGGATTGAGAGATGCCTGGAGAATTGGTAAAGCATGTATCTGTGAGGGTGTATCCTGAGAAGACTGAGTATCTCCCGCACTCAGTGTAAGCCACTTAATGTGAATGGCACCATCCAACAAGCTGGGGGCCTGGGTGGAATGGGAAACCAGCTCTTGCTCCTGCTTTCTCTAGCAGGTACATTTTTCTGCTCCTTCCACCTGAGGACATCAGACTTCAACTCTTCAGCCTTTGAATATGGACTTGTACTAATTTCTTTCTAGGGGGCTTTTGGCCTCCAATTGGGGCTACATCATTAGCCTATCTCTTGTTCTGAGGTTTCCCAGGTCTTAGAACCAATGGAAATTAGATTGTTTCCCTGGGTCTGTGATAGTGTGAGCCAAACAAGTAGCTGCTCAGTCTTTCTCTGAAAAGCCCCAATACAGGAAGTTAGGTCCCCATGACCAAGGAGAAATGGGAGACAGGAGAGTGCGCCCTCTTTCTTCTGTGTACTACAAGGTGTTCCTTTGTGTGCTTCTGATGAGCAAGACTATCTGCTGTCTTGTTGAAACGCATTTGGTCCTCATTCAGTATAATATACTGCATGACTTTGCATTTTTCCTTGACCAACTAACCTTTCCCCACTTTGATTGCCTCAGTTCTCCCCGTGCACTCATTGCCTTTTGAACAAAGTTCCACTAGTTTTATCTTAGCTCAGATTGATCTAGAGGACCTAGTTAATTTCTCTTCAATAATCACAATGCTTAAATCTAGTTGACAACCAAATTACAATAAAGCCTGTGAAATCCAGAATGCTGGGAGTACCTCTCTTGCAATAAACAGAAGAGGGAGAGAAAATTCATCTGAGAGCAAATAGGCTAAGGATCTGGTCATTGTTTTATATATATATGTAAATCATTTAAACCTCTCCAAATAGTCAATTTTATAGAGAGGAAATTGATACTTTTAGAGGCTAGGTACCTGTCCTAGGACCATTTGGTAAATAGGGAGTTCAAGTTTTGTCTGATTCCAAGATATTAATCATGGTGCCAGAAAGCCTTTTATTTCTATGTATTTGAGGCCAATACATTCTCAAAGTCCCAACTCCAATACCACACATTCTTATGAAGCCTTCTATATTTCTTATATACTAGAATAATGTTAATCATTTGGCTTTTACACACGCTTTACTATAGGTTTTAGAATGAGAGCAGGAGTAATCTTGAACTGATAAAATCCATCCTTTTATCATTCTCTCAGAGAACCTGACTTCAGTATATTTGTTAGTTTTAAAGCAAAGAATCCTAGAGTGAGGTTCTAGAGAAGCTAAAGAGAATTTTGTCAGATGTATTTCAATAAAATATAGGCAGGAATCCCTTAAAATTATTTCTATGACTTTAGAACCTGAGGCTAATCTACAAAATTATAAAATTTTAATGCCTAGGAATGGGATGGTAATAGATATGGGAGTCTAATATTGGGGTTCAGTCCACAGGGGACAGATGGATCTTCAGATTGAAAGAACCATGAATGATCTCAGCCTCTAATGGCCTCAAGCAGACAAAATCTTAAAATATTCTGTTTTTACAATATCCAGGACATGTTGGAACCTGCAGTGGAATGAAAAGTCACAATACCAGTCATCTCTAGATTGTCTTACTCTCCGTGGTAGAAAGAGGGAATGGCTGGGGTTGGTGAATTAAGATTTTGGCCTACAAAATACAAAATCCCTACCCAGTATTTTAAGACACTCAAGGTCATGAAAACCAAGGAAAGACTGATAAACTGTCATAGACCAGAAGAGACTAAGGAGACACAATAAGTATACTGGGTCGGATTCTGGAATGGGAAAAAGATTGAAAAACTGGTGAAATCCAAATAAAGTCTGGATTTTAGTAGTAATTTGTCAGTATTGATCTTTTTGTTCTGACAAATGTACAATGGTTATGAGTTAACATCAAAGGAAATTGGGTGAAGGATATAAAGAAACTATACTATGCTTGAAACTTTTCTGAGAATCTAAAATTATTCCAAAATAAAGTTTATTAAAAACTCCAAGAACAGTGGAATGAATCCAGCCTAACTTTCCTATGTACATATCTGAATATACCTACAGTGAATCTCAACATTATGTATCCACAAGGCACTAAAACAAATAATGGAAAGTTAAGTAGAGTGAAGGGAATGGGGGAGGGAGAAGGGTAAAGGCGAAGTACTGGGGACTAAATTAGAGCAAATTATATTCCATGCCTTTGTAATTATACTTATATGAGTAACTAAAGAGAACCAATAAAAGAATAAACTATTTCATTGAAAAAGAAACTCCCAAACACTGCCTATGAATGGTAGGGAAAGATTGGTTGACATGGAGTCTAGATAGTTACCCAAACCAATTTTTAATCTATTGGAAAGTAAAAGCAGTATGTGTACAGCTATTATAAACCCTATTCTTTTTTTTGGTACTGGGAATTGAACTCAGGGGCACTTGACCACTGAGCCACATCCCCAGCCCTATTTTGTGTTTTATGTAGAGACAGGGTCTCACTGAGTTGCTTAGTGCCTCGCCATTGCTGAGGCTGGCTTTGAATTCGTGGATTCTCCTGTCTCAGCCTCCCAAAGTGCGGGAATTACAGGCGTGTGCCACTGGGCCTGGCTTATAAGCCCTATTCTAAGTGCCTTCATATATTTTAATAATTCTAACAATGATCTAATGAAGTAACCATTATCACCAGTGTACAAATAAAGACTAAGAGGCTCAGCTCAATAAAGTAATTCACTCATTATCACAGTTGATAGCTGAAGATCCAGATGTACAGCTCAGCTTTTCCATTACATCATGCTTGATCTCCACGGTATTTCTGGGAGAAAGATTCCTTTATTTTCAACCACCCTCATCCCCAAGGTCTAACCATAAAGTTAGATAGGAAATTTTTCTAAGATGCTTCCCATGTCTGAAGCACTCATGCCCATTTCTTTGCTTACATTGCCTGATCTCTCTGTGGTGGAATTTTGTAAGTCTGTGTTCATTCTTTCTGGAAGCAGAAATTCCTCATGGTCTATTTCCTCAGAAGGATAGTGTGTCCCACTATCTTGTTCCCCACCTGTCTCCATCTATCATTATGCAATTCATAGGGCTGCTCTGAGGGAAGAGCAGAGACTCAGTATGGTGTGTCTTAGTGTCCTCCTGGTGACCCCTAAGAAAACTCATCCATGCTAAATAGGATGCATTGCTTGATGCTTGCTCCCAAGTCCCAGAGCTGCCTGGCCCAGAACTCAGGGGGCTCAGTAAATTCAACTATGTAAATCTCTTGGATTTGTACCTGTATCCCAGCAGACCTGTTATTTCCTTACCTACATGAGGAAGATTATAAAGTACTGGTTTTTAATGACACAGTAAGAAATGTTTTTCACAAACAGAAGGCCAGATGAGAGGAGAGCTCTGGAGCTGTGGTGAGTGCAGGGTATGCCGAGAGCACTGAGGCCTTGTGCCACCAGCCTGCATCAGCATTTCTGCCCATGTGCAGCACTGAACGGTATCTTTCTAGGGCAGGGAACGAATTTCCAGGACATTTCAAAACCTGAGGGTTTAGAGTTACCTTAAGGTTTTTGCAGATCCTTCTGCTTCAGCGGGCATCTGTGAGGTCTTGTCATCATAGCCCTTTTTGAGCTTGATGGTCTGAACTAAGGAACATGGTCATCTCATGATGAAAGGAAATACTTTCCCTCTTCAATCTGGGAAAACGATCTATGGATAGTTGTCCAGGATCATTGGCAATGACTGCTCCTAGCACCGGCAGGATCTACCAGGTGTTCTGAATCCTACTGTGGGAATTTTATTTTTCCCCTCTAGTTATTTTTAATTCTTATGGATTTACATGATAGTGAGATTCATTGGTGTATGTACATAGGAAAGTTAGGTCAGGTTCATTCCACTGTCTTTCCTTTTCCTACCCTGACCTCTTCATTTCCCTTTATCTACTGTGGGACTTTTGATTAAAGGACCCTGCCTGAACCTGGAGCCTGGCTGCTTGATTAAACCTCCCCCATGAAGGCATATTCTGACTAGTTTGAGCAGGGGTAGTGGAGAGGGAATCTCTTCATCTTATAAGTTAACTCAGACCTAGAAGCCTGTCAGCTATGTAACAGCCAATCATAATACTAAGGCTATGCTTTCTTGAACTATTGGTCCCCACAACTCAAGGATAGAAGTACTTATTCTTTTATAAGTGAGAATATTTAGGACATACAGTTTTAAGAAACATGCCCCATTTAACAGATTAGTAGTAAAGCTAGTATTCAAACCTAGACAGTGGATCTAGAGTGCATTTTTTTTTTTTTTTGGTACTGGAGATTGAATCCAGAGGCACTTAACCACTGAGCCACATCCCAAGCCAATTTTTATTTTCAATCTTGCTAAGTTGCTCAGGGCTTTTCCAAGTTTCTGAGGCTGGCCTTGAACTTGAGATCCTCCTGCCTCAGCCTCCCAAGCTGCTGGGATTACAGGCATGTACCATTGTACACAGCTTTTAATTGATGAATTTATTCTGAATAAGAACTTATTCTGAATAAGAAAATAGCACTTTAATTTTTTACAAAATGAATATTTAAATAAATATGGTATAGTACAGTACCATAACGGACAAAAACCAAGATCTAATGACTGGAAAATGTCTCATGATTCATCTCAACTGAAGTCTCTCCTATAAGGGACAGAGTTGACCCTTTACTTCATATAATAGAAGACACTTAGAAATATTGCATATCTTTGAATATTGAAATATGAAGGCTTAACTCTAAAGGTCTGCATAAACACTGAGACCATGTGACGGGTCTAAAGAGTTTATGCAGGATATAGAAAATACCAATACAGTGGCATGTTGATACATTTATTAGGTTTAATATATGTAGAACACAGACTTCTAACCCTATGCTGCCTACTAGGATACAATATATGTAATATGCCAACCTGCTGCAACCTCAGATATGCTGAGATGTGTGCTTTTAATAGGACACACATCTATGCTATTAAAGACATTCAATGAAGTCTTTAAGAGATCACGTTTGTGGATAGCCCAGACACCCTTAAGCAGATTTATCTGTTAATCCTGGAGGGAAGAGCACAAAGCCCAGATTACAAAATATTCAATGGTGTCAGTGATTTATACAAAAAGGTCTCTGTACCAGATTGATTCTATATATCATTTGAAGTTTAATATCTTTCACCAGGTGCAGGGACACATGCCTGTAATCTGATCTGCTCAGGAGGCAGAGGCAGGAGGATTGCAAGTTTGAGGCCAGCCTCAGCCATTTAGTGAGGCCCTAACCAATGTAGCGAGACCCTTCCTTTTAATAGAGACTGGTGATGTAGTTCTGTGGTAAAGTACTTCTGGCTTCAATACTAGTACCCCTCCCCCCCGCCACACAAAAAAAAAATGTTTAATATCTTTCAATACTAAAGATATTCCTGACCCATTCCAGACCTTGGCTTCATTGGTTAAATCTGAATCGAGGATTTTGGGTGTCAATTTACAAACTAAGGCAACACTTACATTCAAAGAGGATCTACTGTTCAAAATAATTAGAGATTAAGTAAAGGCTAGAAGACCAATAAGATCAAATTATTTAATAATGACTTTTTAAATATAATAGATCCCAAATTCATAGACAGCCTTGTGAGATACTCTAATTTCTTTAATCAGTTCTTGTTGCAATTTCTTTGACATCTTTTGCCATTTAAGTCCTGTGTTAATACTTAGTAGCTTCAGAGTATCTGTTATGAGCTGTGGAGAATAGGATGCCTCCCTACACATTCTGCAGTCATCTCTGCAATATAATGAAAACTTTAAACAGCTAGTGAATAATTGGAGGTGAGGAAGGCTTGAGTCATTTTGGGGAAGCTGGGGACTCTGCAGTCTGATTTGGTTATAGGTGTCTGACATGCTTAAGCTAAACTTATTTCTGATAAGAGGAGGATTAGACCCAGTTTTGGCTAAAACACATCATCAGCATCATAGACTTGGGAAAAAATTGGGTTCCTGGTTCCTGCTAGTCCTTTGCTAGGCTATGGCTGCAGTACCAGGACTTTTTCTGTGACTTCCCTCTTAGCCCCAGGACTCAGCTGGCAAAGCCAGAGGCTTAAAGCCTCCCATTCCCTTGAGTGCTGGAGACTGATGCTTGGTTGCTATAGAAACCTTGAAGGTGAGGGTCTCCAACCTTCTTTAAGCTGGGTCATTTCCTCTCAGGACTTATAGCTTGGCTTTTGGGGATAGACTTCTCTGATTAAAAATATAATCCTTTCTCAGAAGAATCTACTGTGTATTGATTCCCTATCCATCCTTCCACCCATTCATCGTCTATCTTTGTCCATCTTTCTCACCTTGCAACCCTTACAAAATTTACTAAATTGCTTGGTTGCCTTCTCAGGAAGAATTTTTCTCCTCAAAGTACTAATCTCCTAAGCCACTAATAAGCAGTATATGGTGGTCAGGAAGCATATAGGCTTGTTATATTTTAGGACTTTTCTATGGGAACCTCAAGGATCGATACATGTAAGTGGTGAGGGAGGAGGTGGGGGGCGGGTATATGAGGTCCTGAAAACATGTAGTTCTATTTCATCCCCCTTGGGGATATTTTCAGCATTGACAGGCTGCTGCATTGTTAGCTATCACAATTATCAACACTAACAGTGCTTAAGAATGTGGGCTCTGGAACCAGGCTGCCTGGATTTGTGCTCTGGCTCATTCACATCTTACTTCATGACCTTAGGCAAGTTATTGAGCCATTTGGTGCGTTAGTTTTCCCATGTGCAAAATGGGAATGATAATTGTACCCACCTCATGAGATAGCTACTACTCATTGAGGATTTACTATTTTAATGCTTATTATGTGCTAGGACTTGTTTTAAGTCCTTTATTAAATGAAAAAATATATAATCAAGGGAAATATTTAAAGTTTTTAGGAATGAGAAGAGGAACAGATACCAGCTTTGGAGAAGCTTGAATTCAGGAGCCCTTTGAGACAGGGTCCAAGTTATAGAGGTTGGCTTAGAACTTGTGATCCTCCTGCCTCAGCCACCCACATTGCTGGGTTTACAGCAGTGCACTACTGCACCCAGCCCACTTACTCTAAATGTGGCATTGATAGGATTCCTCACCTCCCAGACTTGCCTTATTGTAGAAAAGCAACCATGAAATACTGGCTGTGAAATCCTAGGGTAGTGTCTAGTTGAACTAGGACAGAAGAGGCTGGACACCTGAGGAATTTTCAGGAAGGTTTATTGACTGCAGGATTCAGATGGCTCTCACCTAAGAATTCCTCTGCACAATGAGTACAGAAATTCTTTGAACCGTTTACCTAGTTGGGGGTGGGGGGCTAGGAGGTTCATATGACAAGCACATTTCATTCCATCCTCTATACAGATAGGGTTTCACAAGTTTTTCTCCAAACCTGGCATTTATAAACAGAGGAAGCTACAAACTACAATACCTCCTGCAGATTTTTGCTGATAGCTGATGTCCTGTGCAAAAAGCTCTGATAAGAGTAAGTAGCATGCCACATATATGGTAGGGGTTTCTGCTTAATTATGGTAAAGGTCTTCTGGGTGGGGGACTCTGGCCTGCTTCATAGTTAATGTTACATTTTAATAAAGGCCAAATATATGTTAGCAGTGCAGTTTGTAGTCTTTCCCATGTCTATAACCACTCTGAGGCTAGCATTATTATCCTTTTATTATGTGAAAGGACAGATTTTTTTTTGTGAACTCCTTTTTCATCCTGCAGCATTGGAGCAGCATAGGGAAGATGCGGCCTCTCTTGTACATGGCTGCGTTTTTGGGTATTGGGTGCAGTGGACATGGCTGTGCTTTTGGGTATTGGGTGCAGTGGACTGGGGAAGGTAACTTCAACGCTGGCTCCAGAGGATGAGCCAAGTGTGGAAAGGTAGGGGAAAAAAAATACAAGAAGCAGAGGGGACTGGCTGAATTAGTATGGAGACTTCCTCTTTGTGGGTGATATTGCTCCTGTTTCAAATCTCTGCATTTGTTTTAAAGGGAAATGGAGTTAGAGGAAGGGGACAGAAAAATGGGCCTTTAGATTATTTTGTGGGCAAACAATGTCATGTCTTATTTGTTTTGCACCAGTGTAGGGAGTCAGCCATACAGTTTCCTTCTAATGGAGTCCATGGCCACAGGACTATCTTGAAGGTAAGGTCAAAAATCAAGTGTGTAAACTTTAAGCAGCCAATGAGGAGGAGGTAGCGCTGGGAGAGAAACATTAACAAAATTGAATGTGTTTGGTGGATGACCATCTTGGTGATCAGGTGGTGAACCACCCTTGGATACTTCGTTGAAGCCAACTCATCTTCACAGGAAAGAAATTTGTCACCACCAGGCCCATTTAAAGATGCTATATTGATCATTACATACTGTATGCATGTTTTGAAATATTGCTCTCTACCCCATAAATGTGGAATTATTGAAGTGTTTAAGGGGATAGAAATGTTAACTATGTTTTGATCATTACATGTTGTATACAGGTATATTACACAATATTCCATTGATTGGTACAACTGAAATAGCAATTAAAATATATAAGAACTATTTTGGACCCAAAGGCATTTCTAAAAAAGGAATACGGAAAATTGTAGTTCTGTAACAGCACAAGAACAAACAACCAGCCTCCCCGGAGGATGCTTCTGAAAATCTCAGTTGAGTGTGTCCCTTCAGTGAGTTTAACACATTAGGTGAAAAACCCAACTAGAAATAAAGCCTAAATTTTGCTCTTAATTTCATTAATTTCTATGGAAAGTTTTCTTCAAATATTTAGTTTGAGAAGACACTAGAAGATAAGGCTTTTAGGTTTAGTTTTAAGGAGGCAGGGGAGGTGGTTTAGGCCCGAGGGAGGACAGCTGCTGAGTGGCAAAAGCCATAGGCAATAAGTAGAGATGAACTCACGCTCATCCAATACCACTATATGGGGGTAGGTGGGTTCCAGGGCTGGGGGTGGGGACCAGCCAGGGTCTCCAGGATCCCCTAAGGGGAATGGGGGAATGGAATTTCTTTCATGGCCTCATGGGTTATGAGGCCTATGAGGCAGCTCTTCCTTTCCAGCCTACACTTTATAGGAACTTTATAAGCAATAAACAAATGAATGAATGCTTCTTTCTTCTAGGGTGGCCAATTCCCTCCTGGAGTCACTATGTTCTCCTGCAACAACAGCACGTCTGCTCACTCTACCTTCCTTCTCACTGGCTTTCCAGGCCTAGAAGCCTCTCAGCATTGGGTTTCCATCCCCATCAACCTTGTATGTGTGGCTTCCATTGTGGGTAACAGTATCATCCTCTTCCTGATCCACACAGATCCAGCGTTACAGGAACCCATGTATATCTTCCTGTCCATGTTGGTAGCCTCTGATCTGGGCCTCTGTGCTTCCACCTTCCCCACAATGGTGCGGCTCTTCTGGCTGGGTGCTCGAGAGCTGCCCTTTGATCTTTGTGCAGCACAGATGTTTTTCATTCATGCCTTTACCTATGTGGAATCTGGTGTGCTGCTGGCCATGGCCTTTGATCGCTTTATTGCCATTAGGGACCCTCTGCACTATGCTACAATCCTTCCCCACTCAGCCATGGCCCAAGTGGGGGCTGCCATTCTGGCAAGGGCTGTCTTGCTCAACCTCCCTGCACCATTTCTCCTGCGGCGTCTGCTTTTTCCTAAAGTGAGTGAACTCTCTCACTGCTACTGTCTGCATTGTGACCTTGTGGGATTGGCCTGCTCAGACACTCAGGCCAACAGCTTGGTTGGCCTGGTCTCCATCCTACTCTCACTAGGGCTTGACTCATCCCTCATTATGCTCTCCTATGTCCTGATCCTACGGACTGTGCTGGGCATTGCATCACCTGGAGAGCGGCTCAAGGCACTCAACACATGTGTCTCACACCTCTGTATTGTGCTCATCTTCTATTTGCCCAAACTGGGACTGTCTGTGTTGCACAGAGTGGAGAAGCACAGCTACCCTGCTCTGGCAGTGCTCATGGCCAACTTACACTTCTTGGTCCCGCCCTTCATGAACCCCATTGTGTACTGCATCAAGTCTAAGCAGATCCGCCAGGGCCTCCTCAAGCGCTTCCAGCAGAAACGGGTTGATGTTTCTTAGAAAGGACCCAGTGGCTCATGACCCAAGTCTGGGCTTGGGTAAGATCCAGGGGAGAGTTAATTTGAGGTTTTTAAAATGACTCATTTTTTATGGTTGAGCCCTTTGTGGGACAATGTCAACCTCTAAATTACAGCTTTGAACACAGAACATATCAAAGTATCACTGATAATCCTACCTTCATTCTCTCAAACTTGGATATACTGTGACTTCTCATCCAAGGGATTTAACCACACTGACAGGATGTGTGGCTGACATATCTGTATAGGCACTTCATTTTCTTTCCCATTTGATTTATAAACCTAAGGAAGAACTACAGTAAAATATATGTACCTTATTACTTGCTGTCTTCTCCCAAATTTAGTATTAACTAGATCCTATACCAACAAATACAAAAGGGAAGTAGGTGATGGGTAAACACGAGAACACTGTACATGTTCAGTTTATCTGGCACTTATTTGCAGCTTGGGGAGTGGTAGTTTTCTCTTGATTCCCTTCCCATATGGTCTCCACTTTGAGCTAGAAAGTTTGGTGTTACCAGACCTAAGAAAGCTGCTCGCTATGATTTTTGGATAGTGCTGGTTCCTCAGGTACCAATGGTAAGGGTAAAATGGCCATACTTCCAAGCAGCTGTCCTGCTAGGTTGTAAGCTCCACGAAGCGAGAGACTCAGAACTGCTATATCCTCAGCACCAAGAATGATGGCTACCATGTAGAGCTCAATGCATATTGTTGAGTAAATGACTAGGGAAAGTAAAGGGGATGAAAGATCAACAACCGATTCTCAGGAAGGGAGAGAACTGGGAGATCTGAATGAGGCCTGTGAGAAAAAGCAGTTAATAAACTGGAATGGAATGCACCATATTAGAGACCTTGGGGGCAAGGAATGAAGGCTATTTCTAAGGGTACAGCTTAGAAAGGGGCCAAGTATGTTCAAGTAGGTTGAACTCTCCCCAATAATCCAAGTTTTCGGGAGACTGAAGAGCGTCTTACTTTATCATTATCATTTACCTTGACCTATTTGCTCTTAAAGCATTTTTTTTTTTTTGGGAGGGTGGTGCTGGGGATTGAACCCAGGGCCTTGTGCATGATAGGCAAGCACTCTACCAACTGAGCTATATCCCCAGCCCCACCACACGTTTATTGAAATAATGATGTTCCTGGGAAAAAACCACTCAAGTTTAGTGGAAGCCACGATAGTCCTATTAATAAGTACTTTGTCCAGATGCCCATGGATATGGGCAGTCAGGAATGTATCAATTGCAGGAATTTATCTGCATTTTGATAAACAGAATGAGAAACAGTCAGGAAGGCAGGGTAGAACAAGTGATTTCTTAATAGCCTCCAACTAAAGGGAAAATGATTTCCTAATAGGTCCCTATAAAGAAAAGGGCTGCCTTTGTCCTCTACAGGAGAGAGAAAGGGAAGCCCAGGAGGAATTGACCTAATGAAAAATTACTGAATTCACTCCATGTGAACTTATAAATGCAAAATTATGTTAAAATGCTAGCTGGGCATGGTGACACATGCCTGTAACCCCAGCACTTAGGGAGGCTGAGACAGGAGAATCGTAAGTTCAAAGCCAGCCTCAGCAAGAGTGAGGCACTAAGCAACTCAGTGAGACCCTGTCTCTACATAAAACACAAAATAGGGCGGGGGATGTGGCTCTGTGGTCAAGTGCCCCTGAGTTCAATCCCTGGTGCCAAAAAACCAAAAACCAAAATAAAAAAAATGCTTTGTGAATTTAGAACAAAAGTAAAACCGTCCTCTGAGAAATGTCCTTCTGAATTCCTTCTACTTCCTCCCATGAACCAGTATAAAAGAGTTTGAAAAGGTAGGAGAAATAGGCCAATTGCATATTTGACACAGGAAAGAGCATGAAAGTGAAACGAATGCACATCTGGGTCTGCATGGCAGCCCTTACTGGGGAATTGTCTCTGCCTGGTATTAAGAAACGCTGTGCTAGGCGTGGTGGCACACACTTGTAATCTCAGCCGCTTAGAAGCCTAATGCAAGAAGATTTCAAGTTCAAGATACCCTCAGCAATTTAGCAGGGCTCTGTCAAAATATAAAGGCTCTGGATGTAGTTCAGTGGTTAAGTACCCCTGGTTTCAATCCTTAGTACATAAGAAAAAAAGCTACAAGTTTTTTTTAGAAGCAGATGCCTGTGATTTTCAGGGATCTGAAATGTAGCCTAGTTGTCAGTTTCCAGTTCTAGTTTCAATGAGTTTTCTAATGAGCAATTTCTTCATTTATCTCTAAGCTTTAATTTTCCCATTATTTAATGAAGATAACCCTTGGCCTTATAAAGTTGTGGTGAGAAAGAGGATTAAATGGGACCACATGTATAGAATGCCAAGAAATACAGTAAAATAACATGTTAGTATAACTTGAGATGTCTGCAGGGCCTCAAACATCTGAGACAGTCACCTCTCCTAATTTTCTAACAACCTCCTCACACCTAGACAAGAAGCCCTAATTTAGTCATCCTTCAAGACTGTAGAGACCCCAATAGACCTCTTCTAGCTTCAAGTACAGGTTTAAGAGTCAAATTCCTCAGTATCCCAACTCTAAACAATTTCACAATACAATTATACTTGAGTGCCAACATATTTTCTAAGTTTTATGAAAACACCATTTAATCACATGCTGTAGGAGGCTGGGACTGCTGTTGCCTCTTTGTGGAGGAATAAACTTAAATTACTATGCTGCGGAGCTGGGTGGGCTTGCTCTGTGACATGGCTCCATATGCTTCCTGAAAGGCCTTTCTCTTTCAAAGTTTACATACGACTTTCCATGCATGGTCATTTAGCACTCCTTTTCCTATATTAGCATAGCTCTTTCTGAAGGCATTTATAAATCACCTGGTCCTACCTACTTCATAGAAAAGCCTGTTCCATTGAGCAAAATCTTGTTTTTAACTTCATTCTAGACACTGTTTAAAGACTTACAGGGCTGCTGAGTAATGTTCTTATTAGGAACAGAACTAAGTTTAGGTTTTCCTGTGATCAGGTTTAAATGAATACTCTGACAGTGGCTATATTCATGTTCTGAGTTTGTCTTAGAGCCCACATGAAGGAAGAGTCCATGTTTAGTGATAATTGTCTTTTAAGAGCATCTTGTCCAGGCTAAATTCTTATATCTCCTAAGCAGTCAATCCCATCAGGTATGATTTATAAATAGGTAAAAGCTTAAATTTTCACCTCTGAAATCTGAAACTCAGTTACTAACCAGCCAATATATAGTATCTGCTTGATGGCTGATCAGCATATGAAAGAAATTCTTGTAGCATTTGTAAAATCCAAACTCAAAATGGAGTCACTCTGGCTCAGGCCTGCACGTATCTGCTAACCTGCTTTTTATTCTTCTGTGATTAATGCTTTGCTTGCTTGCTTCTCATGGATGGGGCCAAACCACAGGCTGCCAGAGCCCCTGGCCAGTTACCTAAAGTTCCAGGAACTGAAAGGGGATATAGGAGGCACCATCACGGTTGATCATTTGCCAAATTCTGTTTTCCTGAGTCATGTAGCTAGCCCACCCTATAACCACCTCTGAAACCCTCATTTCGGGGCCACCCTTTAAAGGAAAGGAGAGCTGACCCCAATCGATAGGTCTGTGTGCCTGTTTCCTCAAACTTTGCTGCTTTTGCAGAGTTGTCTGGGCTGCACTTCTCGGTGAGAGGTGCGGGTTGGATGCAACACGTTGAGTTTCTATTTTAAGTCACGATTATCTTCAGGGTAGTTTTCTTTATTGATCTTATTTTAATTAGTATCAGCCTTGTGACCATTTGGAGAAGATGGGAACTCTATCACCGTCCATCTGATTGAACATAATATCCTGGAGGCTGAGTAGGTTTGTGAAGCCTTTTGTCCTCAGATAAATGGCACTGCTTTGTCATGATTGTCCATCATTAGTGTAACAAACTCAGACATACAAAACTGTACCTCCAAATGTTTTGATTTATTGTGGCTTGGATTAGGAAATTAGATTTCCGTACCTTATTGATTAGACTATGCAGTCATCCTGGTAAGCCTGAGCCTAACAGATTTAAAAGGCCAAGTATAACAGGAAATAAGATCTAGTCCCATTCTCTTGCCTTCAGGCAGAACTACGCTCTTATGCAACAGCGTAATTTTCAGCTTTTAAGGGAAAGGGCTTGGTATATACAGCAACTCAGAGGCAGAGCCCCTGTTAATTTTTTAGCTTTGTTCTTCCTTCTGCTAGTACCCCATTTTTATGTTTTTTTTTTTTTTTTTTTTTTTTTGGCACTGGGGATTGAACTCAGGGGCTCTCGACCACTGAGCCACATCCCCAGCCCTATTTTGTGTTTTATGTAGAGACAGGGTCTCACTGAGTTGCTTAGCACCTCGCCATTGCTGAGGCTGGCTTTGAATTCATGATTTTCCTGTCTCAGCCTCCTTAAGTGCCGGGATTACAAGCGTGCGCCCCTGCGCCCAGCTCTCCATTTTTATGTTGACTTACAAAACTCAAGAATTATTCAAATCTGGAAAAAATTTCTCTATTCATTGTCAAATATTCCATTGATAATTCTTGTGTTCATACCAAACAAGCTTTTGGACCCATAACTCTATTGAAAGGGCTTTTGTCAAAGTTCCATTAAATTATATTGCCAATTCCAAGTGTTATCACTGCATTCTTTGTCCCAGCTGCAGCTTCTCACACAACTGGTCACTCCTTTCACCTTGTAAGACTATTCACTTTCCCCCAAGATGCTATACTCTTGTTTTACCTTGTCACTATAGGGGTCTTTCAGACTCTTAGCTATTTTCTCACTGTACCACATTCTGTGAACCTGGATCCATACACTAGCTTTGATGGTAGCCTGAAGTCCCTAGGAGCTGCTTGTGTTACTTGAGGTTTTGGAGTCAATATGCCCCTGGCTTTTTGTCCTCCTGCAGTGACTGCTGCCAGTGTCTCACATTGTCCCTTAGCCATCCTAACATCCCTGCATCTCATGCCTTTGCTGGCACTGTTGCACATCTGTATTAGTCAGCATGGGCTGCCGTAACAATGCCACAGACAGCAACTGAAGTTTATTTTCTCATGGTTCTGGAGAATAGAAGTTCAAGATCAGAGTACCTGACTCTGGTGAGGGCTTTTTCTTTTCCTGGCTTGCAGAAAACACTTTTTGTGTCCTCATGTGGTGGTGAGCAAGCCAGCAAAGTCTTTTGTGTTTCTTATGAGAATGCTGGTCATGAGAGTCCTACAACTTTACCTTCTCTAACTTCAGTTACTTCCGTTAAGTCTCTATACTCCAATACAGTTAATATTGAGGGTTATGGCTTCAAAGCTTTTTTTTAAAAACGGGGAAACAAACATTCAGTTGATAACAAGTCAGAGGCTTCCCTGTTTCTGAAGAATGGAATATCATGGCACCTGCTTAGTTACACATTTGTAACCTGGAAGTAAAGAACAGTTCACCATAGGCATGGACTTTAACCAATACAATAATCAGATGAATTACTTTTCATCTTCCCCCACGTGGTTTGTGCTGTGATGTAGAAGCTGCACAGAGCCTTTTGGAACACATCTAGCATGATGAACAATCAGTTCATGGCTCATTTGGTGGCAGCTCCGTAATGCACCCCTGTCTAGCCTCACTCTTCCTTCACTCTTAGAAAGGCATTCACTCTCCAATAAAATTTGCACATGTGGTTTTGCCTTAGGTTTGTATTCTATAGAAACTAAGAATGGTATAAGAAATGGTCCCTGAAAACAAACTGAGTAGGATCTTGTTATTTGCCTACTAGTCTGAAAGTAACAGGGTTCTGATTGCTGATTGTACATTTTACTGGATGGTAGGCATTATCACTCCTCTTTACAATTACTAAAGCTTTTTCATTGTTGATTGGGATAAGATAAAGGTAGAAAGAGGGGCAAGAATGATTGGCTTGGGGACATGGCAGTTTTAAGAATCATGTATAGTTAGCCTTTTTTAAAAAATTAATTTATTCATTCTATTTAGGTTTACATGATAGAGCACATTTTGATTCATTGTACACAGATGGAGCACAACTTTTCTCTGGTTGTATGTGATATAGAATCACAACATACATGGAGTCATACATATAGCTAGGGCTATGGTGTCCATCATATTCCATCACCTTTACTGTCCCCCTGTTCCCTCTCACCCCTGTGTCCAGAGTTCCTTTCTTCCTATGTCCTCCCCCACATTATGTATCAGCATCCACTTATCAAAGAACATTCAGCATTTGGTTTTCCGAGATTGGCTTACTTCACTTAGCGTGATATTCTCCAACTCCATTCATTTACTGCAAATGCCATAATTTTGTTCTCTTTTATTGCTGAGTAATATTCCATTGTGTATATATACTACAATTTCTTTATCCATTCATCTGTTGAAGGGCATCTAGGTTGGTTCCACAGTCTAACTATTGTGAATTGAGCTGCTATAAACATTGAAGTGGCTGCATCACTGTACTATGCAGTTTTTAAGTCTTCTGGGTATAGACCAAGGAGTGGGATTTTAATTGGGATTGCCTTGAATCTGTACAGTGCTTTGGGTAGTATGGCCATTTTGACAATATTGATTCTGCCTATCCAGGAGCATGGGAGATTTTTCCATCTAAGGTCTTCAATTTCTTTCTTCATTGTCTTGTAGTTTGCATTGTAGAGGTCTTTCACCTCTTTTGTTAAATTGATTCCCAAATATTTTATTTTTTGAGGCTATTGTGAATGGGATAGTTTTTTCTCTTTCAGAGGGCTTATCACTGATGTATAAAAATGCAGTTGCTATATGAGTGTTGATTTTTATATCCTGCTACTTTGCTGAATTCATTTATTAATTCTAGAAGTTTTCTGGTAGAATTTTTTGGATCCTCTAAGTATAGAATCATGTAATCTGCAAATCATGATAGTTTGAGTTCTTTTCCTATTCATATCCCTTTAATTTCTTTAATCTGTCTAAGTGCTCTGGCTAGTGTGTCAAGGACTATGTTGAATAGCAGTGGTGAAAGAGGGCATCCCTGTCTCGTTCCCATTTTAGAGGGAATGCTTCCAATTTTTGTCCATTTAGGATGATGTTGGCCTTGGGGTTAGCATAGACCACTTTTACAAATGTGAGGTATGTTCCCACTATTCCTAGTTTTTCTAGTGTTTCTCTGAATCAATTGATAGTCATGATTTTAAGTCTATTGATGTGATGTTATTTGATTATCATAATCAATTATGTTAATTGATTTCCATATATTGAACCAAACTTGCATCCCTGGAATAAACCCCACTTGATCATGGTGCACTATTTTTTTGATATGTTTTTGTATGTGATTTGCCAGAATTACATTGAGAATTTTTGCATCTATGTTCATCAGGGATATTGGTCTGAAATTTTCTTTGATGTGTCTGGTTTTGGAATCAGGGTGATACCTCATAGGATGAGTTTGGAAGGGTTCTCTCCTCTTCTATTTCATGAAATAGTTTGAGGAGAATTGGTATTAATTCTTCTTTGAAGGTCTTATAGAACTCGGCTGAGAATCTGTCTGGACCTGGGCTTTTCTTGGTTGGCAGGCCCTTGATGGCATCTTCTATTTCCTTGCTTGAAATTGATCTGTTTAAGTTGTGTATGACCTCTTGGTTCAGTTTGGGTAGGTCATATGCCTCTAGAAATTTGTCAGTGTCTTCAGGGTTTTCTATTTTACTGGAGTATAAATTTTCAAAATAGTTTCTAATTATCCTCTGTATTTCAGTAGTGTCTGTCATGATGTTTCCGTTTTCATCACAAATTTTAGTAATTTGGGTTTTCTCCCTCCTTTTCGTTAGGGTGGCTAAGAGTTTGCCAATTTTGTTTATTATTTCTAAGAACCAGCTTTTTGTTTTGCCAATTTTTTGAGTTGTTTTTGTTTCAATTTCATTGAGTTCAGCCCTAATTTTAATTATTTCCTGTCTTTTATTTCTTTTGGTGTTGATTTGTTCTTCCTTTTCCAAAGGCTTTGAGATGAAGAGTCAAGTCATTTGTTGACTTTTAAGCTCATTTATTGAAATAAGTAATGCAATGAACTTTCCTATTAGCACTGCCTTCATGATGTCTCAGAGATTGATATGTTGTATCAGAGTTTTCATTTACCTCTAAGAATTTTTTCTCTTCCCTTATATCTTCTGTTATACATGCATCATTCAATAGCATATTATTTAGTTTCCAGGTGTTGGAGTAGTTTCTATTTTTTAATCTGTCATTGATTTCTAATTTTATTCCATTGTGGTCAGATAGGAAATAAAAAAGAGATACTACCCTGCATCCTAAGTCTGGCTTTGTGACATAACATATGATCAATAAGGATCCATGTGCTGCTGAGAAAAAAGTATTTGCTCATTGATGGGTGGAACACTATATATGTCAAGTCTAAATTACTGATTTATTGAGTTCTATGATTTCTTTGTTTTTGTTTGGAAGATCTATCCAGTGGTGAGAAAGCTGTGTTAAAGTCACCAAGCATTATTGTGTTGTGGTCAATTTGATTCTTGTAGTTGAGAAGGATTTGTTTGATATACGTATAAGCCCCATTATTTGGGGCATAGATATTTATGATTGGTATGTCTTGTTGACATATGATTCCCTTAAGAAGTATGAAATGACCTTTTTCTCTTTTCACCAGCTTTGGTTTGAAGTCCACTTTATCTGATATGAGGATGGAAATTCCTGCTTGTTTGCGGGGTCCATGTGAGTGATACATTTTTTCCCCACCCTTTCACTTTCAGTCTGTTGATGTCTTTTCCTGTGAGATGAGTCTCTTGCAGACAGCATATTGTTGGGTCATTTTAATCCAGTCAGTCTGTCTTTTAGTTGGTGCATTTAGACCATTCACATATTCAGGGTTATTATTGAAAAATGATTTGTAGTCCTGGTCATTTTGATTTTTGGTTTTTACCTTGACTTGGTTTCTCCTTTGATTGCCCCCCCTTTTAGTGTAGTTCCTCTCTTTGTATATTTTCATTGTTGGCAAAATATTCCAGGAGGAGGAAATGACAACCAAGAATGTTTTGTCATGCAGGCTTTCTTGCTGAAAATTCTTTTAACTTTTGTTTTTCATGGAAAGTTTTTATTTCATCATCAAATCTGAAGCTCAGTTTTGCTGGATATAGGATTCTTGATTGGCATCCATTTTCTTTCAGAGCTTGGTATATGTTGTTCCATGATCTCCTGGCTTTTAGGGTTTGGGTTGTAAAATCTGAGCTACAAATTGGTCTCCCCTTATATGTAATCTGATTCCTCTCTTGCAGCCTTTAAAATTCTATCTTTATTCTGTATGTTGGGCATTTTCATTATAATGTGCCTTGCTGTAGATCTGTTTTAGTCTTGTATGTTTGGTGTCCTGTAAGCCTCTTATATTTGATTTTCTAATTCATTTTTCATGTTTGGGAAGTTTTCTGATATTTTATTGAAGAGATTGTACACTCCTTTGGTTTGAAATTCTGTGCCTTCTTCTATCCCAATAAATCTTATATTTGGTCTTTTGATGCTGTCCCATAATTCTTGTATGTTCTGTTCATGATTTCTTACCATCTTCACTGTATGGTCAAGTTTATTTTCAGGATTGTATGTTTTGTCTTCATTATCCAAGGTTCTGTCTTCCAGGTGATCTAGTCTGCTGGTGATGCTTTCTATTGAGTTTATTTGGTTTGTTTCATTTCAATAATTTGATTGTGAAAAAAACCAATCTCTAGCTCTTAAAGTAATCTTTTGCTACCTGTATTTGCTCTTATTTCTTTGTTAGAGTCATCAATGGTTGCCTTTATTTGCTCTCCTATTTCTTTGTTGGATTAATTTTTGCCTGTGTTTGCTCACCTATGTCATTCTTTAATTTGCAGATCATTTTAATTATATACATTCTGAATTCTGACATTTCATCAACTGTGTTGTCTATGGATTCTATTAGTGTGGTATCAAGATTTGGGGCACTTTCTCCCCTTGTTTTTGCATGTTGATTATATATCTTCCTTTCTTGCAATGCTGATCTGAGTTACTGAGGCTTCTATCCTATAATCTTGTGTTGACACTACAGATTACCTGTATCTCACCTTGGAGTTACTTCCAGTCTCCAGCAGGTGTCCCCAGATGGACACTACTGCCACTAAAGTTGGTGGGGGTGGTACTGGATGTACCTGAAGAGGGAAGTGGGAGTGGCCTTGGCTGGGGTCCTGTGGCCTCCCGGATTGCAGTTTTGGGCCCTCTGTTGTGCTCCTGCTGGGTCCACAGATACTCTGGAGTGGAACTGGGGCAGGCCCGGGCCTCACTTGGGTGGGGCCTCTCACAGGGGTATTTGCCAGCAACTCTTACTTGGGTGTGGGCTCCCTCTGTGGTAGAGTGCTTGCCTCGCATGTGTGAGTCATTGGGTTTGATCCTCAGCACCACATAATAAAGATATTTAAAAAAAAAAGAGGCAATAGCAGGCATCCTAATGTAGACTTATTTGAACCCTCATTTTTTGGTGAGAATAAAATGTTGCAACTGCTCTAGAAAAATTCTAGTTCCTCAAGTGGTTGAACAAATATTTACTATATAAACCAGAAATTCTACTCCTAAGTATGTACCCACCAGGAATGACATGTGTCCAAAGACTTGTACGCACATGTCAGTCACATTTGTAATGGCCAAAGGTGGAAACACACATCTAGATGATTTATCCATACAATGGAATATTAAGCTATAAATGATGTATGTCATGATGATTCCAGTAATAACTTATAGAAATGGACAATAAAATATATGGGAATGCAAAGAACCTAGACTAGCTAGGACCATTGTGGAAGTAAAATATAGGGAGAATTTACACTACTTTGAGACTTAACAGTGTAGTATTAACATAAGGATAGACAGATTAATAGGAAAGAATCTAAATACAGTCAGTTGACTGATTTGACAAGGTAAGAAATGCAATTAAATTTGACAAAGTCTTTAATGCTAAGACTGGGTATCATTTTTGAAAAATTGAATTCTACATACAGTTGAATTACATCATACAGTTGTGTTCGACCATAGGCCTAAAATTAAAACCTGCTTTGCCTATATAACAAAGCAGAAAATACAATTTGTACTTTGTAATAGCCAAGTCTCTTTCTAAACGGATCTCACGAAAACAAGATTAGACAAAAATTTCAGCGTATGTAATAACTTGTATCCAGAATATGTGAACTAATACAAATCAATAAAGGCCACTAAAAATGGGCAAAAGACTGAAAACATTTGACAAAAGATGCATGAGTAGTAAACTCAGAAGGTGCTCAGCATTACTTACCTAGGTCCGGGAATACTGAGCAACTTTATTCATATTAGCTCAAAATGGGAAACAATTCAGGTGTCCAAAAGTACATAGTTAAACTGTATATTCAGTGGACTCTTACTTAGGAAATTAAAAAGGGAGTAGCAATTGGTACACACAACAGCCTGTGGATGAGGGTTATTTCTTCATGTCAGCTAAGTAACCATGTCTTACTCATTTTATGAGGGTCACTTGGGAGGTAGGAGTCATGTCAGCCAGCACAGTGACATTTCCAGGGAGGCCAGTTTGGTAGCCATGTTTTCCTTTAGACAAGGGCTTTCTGAGCTTTGCACCAACATCTACCTCATAAGTGGGAGGCACCTGATGGTTTTTCCACTGTCTAACTTGTCATTTTTTCATGGAAGTGAGGATATCCTTGAGTGAGGTTTTAGTTGCCCCATCGTGCTGGGAGATGGGCGTAGTAAACATTGCACAAGGGCTAAGGGAAGAGGACAGGGTCTCAGGGTGTGGTTGAAGCCCTCATGACTGAGCGGGGCTTTTCTTCAGCAGTCGGAGGGCCCCATCCCAGATCTGCTTGGTCTTCATCCCATAGATGATGGGGTTGAGCATGGGTGGCACAACGAGGTAGAGGTCAGCTAGGAGGATGTGGATGTGTCTGGGCACGTGCTGGCCAAAACGCTGTGTGTAGAATGAGAAGAGCCCTGGTGTATAGAAGAGAAGGATGACACCCAGGTGGGAGCCACAAGTGCCAAAAGTCTTAGCCCTCGCCTCCTTGGAGGAGAGGCCCAACACGGCCCGCAGGATGAGTGCGTAGGAGATTGCAATGCAGACGGAGTCAGTGCCAACCACCAGTGTGGCAGCAGTGATGCCGTATATGTTGTTTGGCTGTGTGTCCCCACAAGCCAGTTTTACCACAGCCATGTGCTCACAGTAGGAGTGGGCCACCACTCGACTACAGTAGCTCAGCCTCTTCAGTAAGCATGTGAGTGGGGTCATGAGCCCCAAGCCACGAAGCACAGCAGCAGCCCCCAACTTGCCTACAGACTCTGGGGGCAGCATTGACCCATAGCGTAGTGGCCGGCAGATGGCCAGGTAGCGATCAAAGGCCATTGCTAGCAGGACACCAGACTCTACAGCTGAGAAACCATGGATAAAGAACATCTGGGCAGCACAAGCCCCAAAAGCAATCTCAGTAGCATTTGCCCAAAAGAGTGCAAGGAGCTTGGGCACAGTGGAGGAACAGAGCACCAGGTCGATGGCAGACAGCATGCACAGGAACAAGTACATGGGCTGGTGCAGTACAGGATCTGAATGCATCACCAGCAGCACTGCCATGTTGCCAAGCACTGCCAGGGCATACATGGAACAGAAGGGAAATGCAATCCAAAAGTGGGATGCCTCCAGACCAGGAATTCCCACAAGCAGAAAGGAGGTTGGGTTCTGAATGCTGTGGTTTGTGTGTTGCATGGCCAGGCCAACGTAGGTGGAGAGAGAGATCTCACCGTCTTGCTCTAAGCCCTGGAAAGCCTCGAGAGATGAAGCATCCTTAGAGGGTAGCTAAATTGCAGCAGGAAATATTTGAGTTAGACTTCATCAAAAACATCCAGGATAAGAGGACTGTAGGGTACTGGAAAATGATGCAAAAAAGGTGAGTTACCGAAGTTCAAAGTAGCCCCTCTTCCCATTCAGTGACGTCTAAACTGCGGCCTGAGGCTGAGTGGCACATGGCTGTAGAATCCTCCCCATGGTCGAGGCGTGTAGCTAGAGATACCTATAGTGTTGGTTTTTCTGCTCATGAGCCCTCTTGCCAATTTGCTAGTGTTGTTTTCTTCTGATTCATCTTCTGTGTTACAACATGGAGGCAATATTGGAATAAAAGATCAGACAGATTGGAAACTCAAATGTGGTTGCTTTAAGATAGGAAGACCAGGAAGAAGAGGACTGAAAGGAAGAAAAAGGTCTTGGATGGATTAAGTCATTGAGTCTATATAGAGGAGGCTCAAAACCTAGTTTTTGGCCAGAAACATTCAAACAGGAGAGAAACGAAATTTCTTGTAGCCTGCTACAGACATAGGATTGTCTGGGTCGTGTTTAGTATTGGCATTCAGTGCTTGTTCAGGTGTCCTATGTGTGTTTGTGGCATCAGTCGAGATCATGCAGAATCAATGGTGGCAGGTGTTGGCTGATTTGACCACAACATAAGATCACTGAGAAATGATTGTGTACAGAGTGTATTCTCATACAAGTTCAAGATACAAGAATGAGTGAATATTAAATTATGAATATACAATCATCCCCCTATAAACAAATATGGAGAGTAAGTTTAGTCAAATGATGGTATTGAGCTTTTACATCTCTACACCATTTGTTTATTATGCTCTTTCCTGATCTTTGGTGATCTACATGCCTTCTCATTCTCTTAAATACTAGCCAGTCGATAACCAAGAACCTGAGTGGGGAGATTAAGCAAAAAAGATAGGAAGGGAAAAGAGGAAGAAGGGATGAAAAAAGGTGAGAAGAATCAGAATGGAGTACTTTCTCAAAAGAGTTTATAATATAATGGGCCATGACTGTTCTGTTTTCTACTTGAAACAGAGGTAGTGGAAAAGGATAGACCTCTGGAGACAGGCCATTTGTGTCCTTATCCTAAAACTACAGTACTCCTTGTAATTCCCAGCATCAATTACCCATACCCAGGGACCTAGAAAAGTCTTTGGAAAAGAGGCAGAAGGGAAAAGGGTTAGCTCTTCTAATTTGAGCTGTGTTTCAGGATGCCCTTTTCCATCTCAGTGCCAACTGTAGCTGTCACCGATTTTAAAAAAAATCTACTTCCTATGTTTCATTCTTCCCCATGTTTTCCACTTTACCTTGTGGGAGAGTTCCTTGAGTTTTCATCCTCTATCCTGGGCCCAAGCATCCTTAAAGGGCATCTCAGCACCTGTGAAGGTGGTAGGGTCAGGGGCAGAGTAGAATCAGCGTGGGGGACTTTGTGAAACAGCATACGTGAAACTATTCCATTTGATAAATGAGCTCACAATAGTGGCTAAATGTGCTTGTGTGTCTATGCATGTTTCTGCATAATGTATGAGCAAGGTTGTGCTCAGAAGACAGGTTCTCACACACTTTTAGAGAAGACATTTTTGGAGCATTCATGCTTTAGCACCCTCTGTGGAGAGGACTTAGGCTGAGGTGAAAGAAAAGGAGGGAGAGAGAGTAGAGCTGAATAACCCAGGTCTGAATGAGCAGCCCTATTAATAACTATCAGGTTTACTCAGCCCCTGAGCTTGCTACTCAGATGGTTACTCTGTCCTCTGCTGGGAACCACATAGCACGGCGACTGCAAGATCTGTCTTTCCTTAGTCCCATTTTCACAGATGGGCAAGTGAAATTGGAAGAATGTATATTGAGCCTAGATATCTAATATGCCTAGATTACAGGACGTAGGTCAAAGTTGAGGTGTAGGCTTTGGGATCCTTGATTCCTGGCTCTAATCTTAAGTCTTATGAACAAGATTCAGGATGGGAAGATCAGGCACTGGAAAAATGTGACTCGCCTGCCTTGTCCCCATCACCAGCATTCAAAGGAGGCCTTTCTTCTGTACGATTTAGTGATCTCTAGACTGGGGCTGAGTGGCCTGGATGCAGAACGCTTTTCATAGTGAAGGTGGTGCTAGAGACTTTCAGCTTTTTCTCTACTTGTGAGCCTTCTGCCTATACTACAGTGTTATTTTCTTCTGGTTGATTTGCCTTTTGAGGTCAGGAGAGACGCGCAGCCCCCTCCTCCAGATCACTCCCCCAGAATAATTAATGCCTCTTATCCCTCTGCTTTGTTTGAATTATTTTAGCATTTGATGTTAAGGCCTTATCTAAAATACACAAGAATATCAGATCAAGTATCGGGCACAAAGCTGTCAGGAGGAATAAAACTATCATGGGTCAGATGCTCAGGGGCGCCTCTTCCTCCCTGTTGGGCACTTGAGCATCTGAACACAACCTGCCAAGAATTCCTAAGTGAAAGGTCAAGGGTGGCCCGATTCAAACTCCGCCTCTGCATCCCACCAGCTATGTGATTTCAGTCGTGTCACCTAGATTCTGACTGCTTCCTTGTCTGACCTAGAGAGGCTGATTCACATGGACTACTGTTAAGTATTCTGAGAGAAAGTTGTGTGAAGATCTACTCATACTGCGTGGGATAGGTCAAGATTTATAGTCCATTTGCAAGTCCCCTCAGTTTAAAGTGGGGAGGACTTCAGAAATGGTCTTCATGGCCATCAGGTCTTTTTGCTCACAGCATGCTTATTGAAGCATTGAGTTCACAGACTCACCACATCTGGGCAGGGAGTGGTAGTGAAGTTTCAGGTCCAGCAGGGCTTAGGGTGTTAGGAGCCAAAGAGCTCAAGTATTTATCCTGTCATCAGAGCTGTAGCTGAAAATAGAATTCCCTGGGGACAAGGACATAAAGAGGACCTCTGGGATGCTGGAAAGAGGAAGTAAATTGAAGCTATACAATTTGAGTCTTGATGGGGATGGGAAGGATGAGATGGCAGAAGGGAGAGTTCAGTGTGGATAGGGTCACAGTCTGTTTTCTGCTGTTTTAGCAGAATTCCACAAACTGGGTAAATTAATAAGCTTCTGTCGATTTGGTTCACATTTACAAAGGCTGGGAAGTCCAAGACCATGGGCCTCATTTGATAAGGACCTCTTTGCTATGTTATGTGGTGGGAGGGTAAGCAGGGATGAGATGGAAAAGAACTGGGCTGAACTTGTCTGTTTTATCAGAAACCCTGCTTTGTTTGAATTATCCCTCTGCTTTGTTTGATCCCTCTGCTTTGTTAATGCTGTGATAACAGCATTAACCCATTAGTGGTCTCTTCAGGGATATACTTCACTGTTAAACGTAGCAACTGTTATAATGGCAATTAAGTTTCAACATGAGTTTTGGAAGGAACATTCAGACCATAGCAGGTAGGTGGAGGTCTCTGAACACAAGTGTAGTGTGCTTTAGGCATAGGACCATATTTTATAATCTCTTACTAATTTAGTCTTCTCCTTCCTGTTCCCCTCCTCCATCTCAAATATTTACTTCCATTTCTGTTGGGCGAGATGCTTAACTTTTCTGAATGTTAGTTCCTCTGTAAACTGAGGGAAGGCAGTGTAGAGTTAATGAGATCATATTTACAAAATATTTATAATTCTGTCTGGTCTATGCTAAATACCCAATAAAGTTTTTATCTTGTTCTGCCTAAGGATCATTGATTGATCATCTGTTATGTGCAAAGGACTGTGCTACAGTTTAGGGAACAGTTGAGGGATTATGTCCCTGATCTGAAGTAGGTCACAGTCCGGTTTGAAGGATAGGCAGACAAAAATTAAAAGTCAATGATATTTTATACACACTCACATGCACACACAGGATACAGGCTCATTCAGCAAGGGAGGCATTCACTCGGCAGGAGTCAAAGAGTTAGGTTTTAGAAGTATATGGTGGGCTTAGAGAAACTGCACTGGGAAGAGAAGACAGCCTATGTCAAACAAGGAAATGACAATGGCATGTTCTGGGGACAACGGGCTCTGACCAGAGTCAGCACACTCCAGAATCTTGTTTGACGTCCTGAGCCACAGTGAGCGTCCTCTGTTCTCTTGCCCACACAGCAAGTGGGATATGGTCCACTCCAAATCTGATTGGTGTGACCTTAAGTAACAGTCTTCAGCTGCTTGTTTTCATCTTAAAAAATGGGAAAGGTTCTCAAGAAATATTACACATCAGATGTTTGGTATAGTGTCTTGAACATGGTAAATCCTCAATGGATTGTTATCATTCACTTATGATCTTTCAGTCAGGTTTCTACAGAATGGGTTGCATGAAGGCAAGAAATCAGTAAACTCATCTGATAGTATTTAGAAGATGTTAGGTACTGGGGGAAGGCTGTTAAATGGCTAGGACTCAAATCCAATATACAAAATGTTTATATACACAAATATACATATTATAGACTAGGTAGACATGAAACTTGATGACAATCAGTAATTCAACATACATCCATGGCTTAATTATCTGATATTGTCCTGTAGGTAGAGATTTGAAAATATTCCAGCTTCTAAGGAGCTTTATATGCAGTTGGTGAATGAGTGGTGAGGAGGGGAGAGATGGCCCAGAGGATTATATGGGAAGATATAGGCTTTGTTCTGGGCATATAGGTTCCACAAGGGAGCTCATAAAAGGACCGATACTTCAGGAATAAAGTGTTTGAGAGTCGGAATCTCTCCCATTTAGTTTTCCCCCAGGAAAAAGAAATGGATTCCAATGTGGCACAGCACATGAGATGGCTTAAACTTTCTACTAGCCCCCATGTCCTCAGAATCAAGCTTCAAATCTCTCCCATGTCAGGATCTTACAATCATGGATGCTCAGTGTTAGCCTGGGATACTGTTGGGCAGATATTCAATAGACATTTATGATACAGAATATCAGAGCATCTATTGTGTGTCAATATTTGATTACTGGGAATGTAGCAGTGAACAGTGAAATGCTTGTTCTCATGGAACTTCTATGCCATTAGACATTCCATTAAAAATCCATGATAGGTTTTGAGAAAGAATGGCTATTATCAAAAACATTAAAGTATTAGAGAGGATGTGGAAGAAAGGAAACTTTTGCATGCTGTTAGGAGTGTACATTAGTCCAGCCATTATGGAAAATAGCAAGTTCCTCAAGAAATTAATAGAAATACCATATGATCCAGCAGTTCTACCACTGGTTAGATATTCAAAGCAGAATAGTATGTGAAGATACATCTGCATTCTGTTGCAGCATTGTTAACAGGCAAAGTGAGGACTCAACCTAAGTGTCCAAACAGGTAAAGAAAATGTTATGTATGCACACTTGACTATTAATAAGGCTTAAAAAGGGAAATCCTATAATTTGCCACAAGGATGAACTTGGAGATTACATTATGTGAAATAAGCCAGGAACAGAAAGAAATACATGATCTCATGTATGGAATCTGAAATTAGAATGGTGGTTACCAGCAGCTGTCAGGGTGGGGGCTTGAGAAATGTAGATAAAAAAATACAAGATTTCAGTTATGAGGAATAAGTTCAGGACGAATAAGTTCAGGAGAGCTACTATACAGTGTGGTCACTATATGGTCAATGTATGGTATTCTTAAAAAAATTCACTGAGAAATTAAGTATTCTCACCACACACAAAAAAGTATGAGGTATTTTGTATGTTAGCTTAATTTAGCATCTCCATAAATATACATATTTCAAAAATGTTGTATACAAGTGTATATAATTTTAATTACAAAAAATTAAAAAGTAGTGCTATGGGAATAAACTGGAGTATAAGTGACAGGAACTGTCATCTTAGATGGATTAGTCATGACTGGCCTTTTGGAGGGGGTGAGATTTGAGGGGGCTCTTGATACTATGAGTGAAGGAATGCAGCTGTATGAAAAATGTGCTCCAGGCAGGAGCTACAGTTGGACAGGACTTGACATCTGAAATATGATCCACTTGAAGCTTAGGCCAGATGCTAAAGTGTCAAAGTGGTAGATGAATCTGGAGACATAGCTGAGATCCAGGTGACAAAGGGTGTAAGTCATGGTGAATGCTGGATTTTGTCTGAACTATGCTGGAAAGCTATGGAAGAATTTTGGAAGAGGACTTGTTATACTGTGACTTAAGCTTTAAAAGACTGACTTTGGGTTTTATGTTGGGAGGCAAGGGTAGAAGAGGAAAGCTTGTTCCAAAGTTAATAGCCAGTGCCTGAAATGGAGGCAGAGAAGCGATTACACTTGGGATACACTTGAAGTGCAGATAGGATTTGCTGATAAACAATGTGGGGTTATAAGAACATGATAGGCCTCAAAGAAACTCCAACCTGGGCATGGGGTGAATGGAAAAGCTTTAGTGAATAAGAGGAAAGTTTAGAGGGCTAGAAGAGAAGAATCAGTTCTGCTGTAGTCATGTGAGCTCAGAAATGTATATTGGGCACTCAAGAATGGATGTTAAGATATATGGTTATTCCTTGGGATGCATAGGGGATTGGTTCCAGCACCCCTGCCGTGATAAAGATTTAGATGTTCAAGACTCTTGTATAAAATGGCAGTATTTGCATATAAACTACATATTTCCTGTAAATTTAAAAAATCTCCAGATTACTTAGAATAACCAATACAATGTAAATGCTATATAATGTGTTTTATATTGATTAGGGAATAATGACAAAAGTCTGTACGTATTTAGCACAGGGTTTAAATATATTTTCAGTCTATGGTTGGTTAAATCTGAATGTGGTACCCATGAATATGGAAGGCTGACTATTTACTAATTTGTAGTTCAGGGGAAAATGTATTAATTGAATGTATATACACAAGAGTTCATAGAGAATTAAAGCTGTGAAAGATGAGACAGGAGAATCGTGAGTTCAAAGCCAGCCTCAGCAATGGCGAGGCGCTAAGCAACTCAGTGAGACCCTGTCTCTACATAAAACACAAAATAGGGCTGGGGATGTGGCTCAGGGGTCGAGTACCCCTGAGTTCAATCCCTGGTACCAAAAAAAAGAAAAAAAAAAGCTGTGAAAGATGAAATCACCTAAAGAATTGGTAATGAGTATAAAGTACAAGGCAGGGCAGAGAAGAACCAGTTGGCTACAGACATTGTGGTAGAAAGAAAACCTGTAGAGTGTTCAGAAAATAGTGTTGAACCACTGAGTGTTGCCTTTGGGTTGGGAAAGGGGGGGTTTAAGAACTAGTCATTGTTTGCTAGATATCCACATGAAGAAAGTTTTTATATATGGTAAAAAACCATCAAATGTATCAAATATCTGAATATAAGCTCTAAAATTATGAAATTCTTTGAGTCAAATCCAAGAAATTATTGCCAAGTTCAAAATTAAATTCTTCAAAGTATAGGCAACAAAAATAGATACACTGAACTTTAAGATTTAAAAGGCTTTTTGTTCCAAAAACACTGACTAGAGAGTAGAAAGGCAGCTTACAAAATGGGAGAAAGTGTGTTCAAATCATACATCTGATGAGCTATAACTATTCAGAAAACAGATAATTCCTACAACTTAATTTCCCAAAAACCCAGTGTAAAAATGGGCAAAGGGGCCAGTTGTGGTGGGTGCTTGCCTGTAATCCCAGCATGGCAGGAGGTTAAGGCAGGACAATTGCAAATTTGAAGCCACCTTCAGCAACTTAAAGAACTCTCTCAAAGGGGGTGGGTCTGGGGATGACCCGGTGGTATATATCTAAAGGATTTAAAAATCAGCATACTGCAGTGATGCAGCCAGAACATCCATAGCAGCTCAATTCACAATAGCTAAGCTGTGGAGCCAACGTAGGTGCCCTTCAACAAATGGATAAATAGAATGTGTGTACACAATAGAGTATTATTCAGCCATTATGATTTTATGACATTTACCAGTAAAGTGGATGGAAATGGAGATTATCACACTAAGTGAAATAAGCCAATCCAAAAACACGAAAGGTTGAATATTTGCTGATATGTGGAAGCTAACCCACAATAAGGGAAGAAGGGGGAAGAATAGTTCAGTATATTAGACAAAGTAGAGCAAAGGGAAGTGGGGGAAAGCAAAGACAGTGGAAATGAATCTGACAATTTTCTTATGGTACCTGAGATCGAACTCAGGGGCTCTCAACCACATCCCCAATCCTATTTTGTATTTTATTTAGGAACAGGGTCTCACTGAGTTGCTTAGTGCCTCACTGTTGCTGAGGTTGGCTTTGAACTGGTGATCTTCCTACCTCAGCCACCCCGGGCATGCACTACGGTGCCTGGCAAGAATGGTGTCTTCATTTATATTCCATGCTTGTATAATTATATAAAAATGGATTCTACTGTCATGTATGTGAAAAAGAACCAATAAAGATCATTCAGAGGTAAAAGGGTTAGAGTTGCAACCTAATCAATGGTTTATTCCACCGACATGGATTAACTTGGCAACTATAGGCAGGTCGGTGTGGCTACAGGAGGTCGGTCACTGGGGGTGTGCCTTTGGAGCTTATATTTTGACCCTCACGAGTGGGGCTCTGCTCCCTGTTGCCATGTCCATATTTCCTCTGGCATGCCCTTCTACCATGATGTTCTGTCTCACCTTGGACCTAGAGCTAGGGAATTGGCCATCGACGGACTGAGACCTCAAGCTGAGTGCCAAATAAACTTCTCTACATTGTTCTTGTCAGGTTTTTTGGTCACAGCAATGGAAAAACTGACTAAAACAGCTTCTGAGTTCAATCTGCAGTACGATTCCCTCACACAATAGAAGAAAAAAATGGTCAAAAGGACTTAAGACGTTTCTCCAATTCTCCAGAGAATATACAAATGGCCAATAACCACATGGAAACATGCTCAACATGACCAATCACTAGGGAAATGCAAATCAAAAACAGATGCTATTTCATACATATTAGGATTGCTATTATCAAAAAATCAGAAAATATGTGCTAAATGGATGTGGAAAATTGTGATCCTGTATTTTGCTGGTGGGTATTCAAGAGTGTAGTTTCTGTGAAAAATAGTATAGTTCCTGGAACAATTAAACAATCATCACACTCTTTACCTAACCCAACCTGGGTATCTTCCACATTGCTCCTAGTATCACCT
>PVHX01012882.1:0-57171 GCA_004024805.1 Geosciurus inauris | reverse complement strand
AACAATAACAACAATAAAAATTTTTAAATTAGAACAATATACTTAAAAAAGCCAGTATCTCTGCTCTTGCACTTTGTAGCCATTATTAAGTAAAATAAGTGTTACTTGAACACAATTACTATGATGCTACAACAGTTAATCTGATAATCAGAAGGCTACTAAGTAATTAGCAGGAGGGTAGTATATATAACATAGATAAGCTGGACAAGGAATGATTCCTGTCTCTGGTAGGATTGGATATCAGCACACTACTCAGAAAGGCACACAATTTAAAATTTGAGTTGTTTATTTCTGAAATTTTTCATTTAGTATTTTTCAGCCATGGTTCACTGAGGATAACTACAATCATGGAAACAAAATTGCAGATAAGAGGAGACTACTGCAATTGCATTGCAGTTTTCATGTAAAGTTCTTGTGAATCTAAGATATTTCTGAGCTGGGAGGAGGTGTTGTTCTGTCTCTCAGCCAAAAACTATCATAAGGACTTTGGAAGGTTTTCTGACTAGCATGCATGTGTAGAATCACCGAGAGTTCATTGAACTTACGGAAACACAGAAAAGACTTGAGACAGCTGTATTTCATCAGGAGTCTGTTTAGCTTTAAGTTGCTTTAATTAATAAAATTGACTTTTGAGGGAGCTACAGAAAGGCAACATAACAGTTTAAAAGTTTTCCTTTTTATTTATTTATTTATTTATTTATTTGGTACCGGGGATTGAACTCAGGAGTACTTGACCACTGAGACACATCCCCAGCCCAATTTTGTGTTTTATGTAGAGACAGGGTCTCACTGAGTTGCTTAGCACATCGACATTGCTGAGGCTGGCTTTGAACTTGTGATTCTCCAGTCTCAGCTTCCCTAAGTGCTGGGATTACAGGTGCGTGCCACTGCGCCCAGCTTAAAAGTTTTCTTGATCCTGCATTTCTAAGGGTCCCAGGCAAGGTATACCCAACTTCTTCAAAGGCAGGTAGTAGCAAGGGCTTCTGAAGAACCAGGTTAGACCACCTGGACTCATTTTGACCATGTGCTTTTGGACAAGTGACTTATCCTCTCACTACCTCACCTTCCTCACCTGCAAGGTAGAAATGGTGACAGGTACCACCTTATTAAGGTTAAGAGAATGACATGAGTTAAAATTCGTGAGATACTAATAAGAATGACTGGCATGTAATGAATACGTGAGGTGAATTCTCTCAGGTTCATGCTAGTGATGGTATTTTATTAATTTTTTAATAACGTGGGACCAAAGACTCAGGAAAAACTGTATTTCAAAGTTACACAGTGAAAGAGTGACAAAGGTGAACAGATCCGAACTAATTCAGCAACACAGAACTGGGCCCTGAAACCAGGATTCATTCAGGTTCATTTGAACTTGGTTTCATGGGCATCACCAGACTGGCCAGTCCTTCTTGTGACTAAGCCCTGTTATTGGGAGGCCCTTGAAAAACAGCTTAGAATTCAGTAGAGGGTGTTTTGTTTTCTAAAGATACATCCAACTAGATATATAGAATCACCAGTGAAACTGTTTTTAGCTTCTTACAGAATTACAAAAAAAGCCTAGGGATGTATTAATAAATATAAAGCTGACAGCACATAATATAAAGTAATATCAGGCATTATCCATAGATATTAATGGAGGCAGGATTCCAGGGACAGACAAAATTTTACCATAGGGAACTGACCTACTTTATTATTTTTATGTAGGTTCAGATGGTAGTTATTTTATAACATAAATGCTTTATTCCATCAACTGTAACCCCAGCACACAGGGTTGCCATATTTCCCAGTGGAATACAAGCAAATAAACATTTGGGCATTTAATGGAAACATATTTTCTCTTCTTTCTCTGCCTTCTTCTGTGGAATAGAATTAGTTTTTCCTTAACAGTAGGCTCTGTTCTTTCAGACCATGTCCAGATCAACTCCCACAGCTATTTCAAAGATGGGAACTGCTGTGGTTTACAGAGTGTCCCCTACAAGTCCATGTGTTAAAGGCTTGGTGTGCAGCGCTTGCCATTATTGGGAGGTGGTAGAACCTTTACGAGGTGGGGCCTAGTGGGTTTCTTAGGTCATTGCGAGCATGGCCTTGAAGGGGATAGTGGAATCCTGATCTCTTCCTCTTCCTTTCTCTTCTATTCCCAGCCATGAGATGAATGGCTTAGCTTCACCCTGTACTTCAGCCATAATATACTCACACAGACCTAGAGCAACATGACAGATCAGTCATGGATTAAAACCTCCAAAACTTTGAGCCAAAATAAACTTTTCTTCTTTATAAGCTGATTATCTCAAGTATTTCATTATAGAAATGGAAAAATACCACACGGGCTCTTTCATTCATTAAGATTTAATAGGAGGAAAAAAGATTTAATAGGAAGACTAAATAAAAGTTATGCTGACATGACAGCAAACTATTCAATTCTTTCAAGACTCAGTGAATATGATATTTTTGTGTGATGTAACGAAACATCTTGATGGCTAACTTAATTATTTAAATGTTGATCTGTTTGCTTTTGAGGTTGTAAATGCAAAGCCTGAGCTCAAAATACCAACTCATCTCAGAGTAATACATTACAGGTAGGGAAAAGCTTCTGGAAGTAGCCCAAGCTTATTGAGCTCCTCAATTGAGAAAGAGAAGCAATGATGTAACATTTATGGAAACTCCATTGCGACCCAGATTATTGGGATTTGTTCAAGTTTCATAAAACCTATTTGATCCTATATAAGCAAACATGGAATTTCAATCCATTTCTCATTTCATCACCCAAGAAAAAATAGAAACAAAACAAAAATAATATGACAGCCCATATCAAGCACTGTGCTCATGCTCACACAAGGATGCAAAGAAAGTTAACATGTCCTCCCTACCTGGATGCTTTTCACTAGCTCAGACCTCAGATGTCTTCCTCTGATAGCATCCTTGGCTAATGCATTTTAAATGATTGAATCAATAATTTGATGTGTTATTTCTGTAAGATTCTAAGATGGTCCACAAAACACTATTTAAAAATTCATATTTCTACATACCAGATGTGTCCCTATTGTTCACAATCAATATTGATTCTCTGGCAGGAAGACCAAAGACAGCTCTACAAAAGATTCCTCATTGATATTCCTACAATTTTCAGCAGATAGAAAGATGTGAGTAGGAAGCAAAGCTGGGACCCTGCATCCCGGATTTCAGTGCCATCAAAGCGCCACTGCTGACAGGTTCCTGAACACCATCTGGAACCAAACCGACTGTGGGGTTGAAGCAGGCCACCCAGAAGAACTGTGACACTCCTCTTCCCTGAGTGCCCAAGTAATTTTCTTTCCTTGCTAAATTGGACCTTCAACTGAGGCTGGAAACTCCCAGATTGCAGAGTTGAAAAGCTCATTGTTCCAATGTTCCTGCTGTTCCCATTCTACAAGTTCCTGGAAAAATCTCCTAGACCCTGAGAGATTTCAGTTTAGCTTCAATCCATCCCAGAGGGAGGGTGGAAAACCTGTGGGCGACAAGTCCCTTTAGATCCTAAAGTTTTGGGAGAAAAAACATATTTTGCCTTCTTCACTTGATTCCAGCTCATCAATTACTTGAAACAATTTCAATTGCAAGTACAATAGACCTTCCTGGACATGCCAAAAACATAAGGCAATTCTGGAGTCTAGGCTCCATGGCTGCTGAGGGGGAAAATGTGAAGCCAACTATGGGCTCTGTATGCTTCTCTCTTCCAGCATCAGCTCTGCCCAGGCCTGGTGCAGGAAGGCGGGCAGGATGACTCCTCAGACCCTGTCCCTAAATGTCAGATGTGTAAAACCTGAGCACCAGTCTGGAGTTTGCATCTCACTTGAGTTTCAGAGCTTTGTTTTCCTGTGATCTAATTACATTTTCCCTGTGTTGAATAGCTACTGTCCAGTAGGCATGCTTCTGTGGAAAAAATCTCTCTAAGCTCAAAAGCAAGTGAGAGCAATAAGCAGCCAATTTCTGTCCATGCAATGAGGTGCAGACACTTTGGAACCCTCTTGCTTCCCCAGGTGTGTTCCAACTCAGGCATGTGGTCTAGAGAACAAAGGCTGGTCTCTGACCCTGGTTCCCTCTCAGCTTCCTCCCTTTCATTATCTCCTCCTCTGGTGTCAGCTATCAGGTTGCTTTTCCAGCAGGGTGGGGAATGCTTTCTCCTGTGGAAATAAAACTGCACTTTCTTTCTCACAATCCATTCCTGTGTGCTGGGGCTTCCAGCCCTACCCTGACAGTGCAGCCTGGTAGGGGGTGAATTATCCTGAGCTTTTAAGAGCTTGAGTGAAACCACCTCTGACAGAGGCAAAGTACTTCAGTAGAAGAAGTTTTCACACTCTTGGGTATATCTCAGTTCAGCTGATCATCTCCCACTCTGAATTTCAAAACAAATTTTTCAAAAGAAATTTCTGTTTTTATTCTGGGTTTAGAGTATGGGTATTAGTGGGAGGATTTAAGAATGTGGGCCTGTTGAAGCAGCTGACCTTTACAGGGCCACAGCTGGGAGCAGGACAAGGTATGGGGTTGAGGAATTCACCAGGACTACATGAATCAGGTGTCCTGTCTCTGACACAGGAACTGAGCCACTGGTCAAAACAGAAGGCAGAGTACTGCTGGCTAGAGTCACCATCATCTCTGTACAGTATCTAGAGACAAATGCATATTTGCTTTCTGAGGACTATCAAGACCCACACACCCTACTTCTAGGAAAAAGCCACAATTTTCCTTTGGGAATGCACCACCAACCCAAATCTCAGTCTAAGTATATTTGACAGAGAGAAACACCACCACACCACCGTCTCTCAAAGCCACTCATTTTTCTGACTCTGTAACTGGTGTGCAAGTGACCCCATCAGAGCCAGACAGAGTCCATGAGGGCTTAATGGAAACTCTGGATTGAATTTTCTACCAGATTTCAATCTGATCTGGAGCCCCTGTCATTCTGTTACCACAAGGTCAATCCTATCTGAAATGGAACCAACACGGAGCAGAATACTTTCAGCCAAATAAGGAGGCTGAAAGAAACTATTTTCTGGTAACAGAATATGTGCCCTGGACTTTTTTACTTAAATCATTGTGGATTGAATTTTTGTTCATTTATACACAAATGTGTACTATTAATACAAAGGAAGGCAAAATGAGTATCAGAGACAAAAAAATGAGGAGTACCCAGCACCAGAACCCCAGATATTCAGGGAGGCAAAGAAGCAGAAGCATCTGATAAGCCTAAGCCTGGCATCCAGGCCTTGGGTCAGTGCTTTTCAAGCTTTAACCACAAAGGAGCCACACAGAGAACTTTATAGATTCCCAGTCATTTCCACAACCAGTTTGGATCCTTGAGTCTAGAATGGGAACTCAGTATCTGGTATCCAGGTAATTTGGAGGTAGATGATACAGAAATTCACTCTGAGACACACTGACCTACCTTCTGAGCTTAGAGTTAACAGAGTTTTGTCCCTGAGGGTGAGGGTGCAGTACAGAGGCAAGGGCCACATAAAAGAGAAGAATATGAGTCCAGGGTTTAGAACGGGACTGCAGAGACAAGAACAGCAGTGAAAGCTCAGCAGGTAACTGTGGCACACAGTGAGCCTGCAGATCACAAGCAATGATTTTAGAGCTGGAACATCACATAGTAATTTGGAGGAGCAGGAACAATGACTTGATCTGAAGCACCGAGTGAACATTTCCAAGTCTAAGCTACTCTCACAGGTTGATCTAAGCTGTTCCTACCAACCAAACTCTCCTGCAACTAGAGATTAGGAAACTGAAACTCAGAACATCTAAATAGCATGCACAAAGCCGCATAACTAACTTGTCTAATAGCCTAGACCTGGATCCCAGTCTATCTGATGCCAAACCCCACACTTTTAAAATAATTCCCATTTCAGCTGGCAAAAGTACTGGGATACACAAAGGTCAGCCTCCATGCTTTGATCAAAGAAGGGTCACAAAGGATATGGCTCAATGAGAAGACCCTGCTCAGCAAGACCCGGGTGAGGAAGGGACCACTCCACCTGAAAGAGCAGGAAGGGAGGACCATTTTAACACCTGGAGTCGCCTGAACTCTTTTTGCCTAAAATACCCTGCCCCAGACTGGGATGGAGAGTAAGGGAGGAAGGATCACCTTTGGAAGCAGTAGAAATGATTCTCTTTTACAACCAAGTCAGCTCCTGACATTAGCATGAGCTCACCTGTACTCCTGATTCTGCTTTGAAATAAGAGAGGTGGCCTCTAGTCACAGTAGGGTTGTAAGTGACCTCAATCTTCAACACACAGTGCAACAGGCTTCATCTGCATGTTAATTCAGTTCAGGACAAGATTTTATGGAGCACCTACACTGTGGCAGGTATTATGCCAAATCAGTGGGATTTTTGAGAAGAAATAGAGATTGCTCCTTCCTGCCTTTGAAGGTATGATTCCATGGAAGAGGTAGGAGCATGAAAAGTAAGGTCTATTTAAAGTAACAAGTGGCACAATAGGGGTAGGAGGAACATACAGCCCAGCTAGGAGGTTCCAGAATGTTCTTGGAGGTAAAGTCCCAAAGCTAACTATTAAAAGGAGAGGTACATAGGTAATGGAGGAGGTTATGTATAAGTAATAAGGAAGAGTCTATGTGTGGTTAGAATTCCCTGCAGGGTTATAAGAGGAGTTGACTACTGATGAGGTCATTTCCTTTTTGTTTGAAATGCAACTTAGAACTGGACAAGCTCACCAGATGAGACCAATAGTGACCCCTACAGACCTCACCACAGGACCAACAGGTGTCCTAGCCAAACTTTGTCCCCAGCCTCCACACAGCACCTCAAAACAGGGCACCTCCTGCCCCTCATTGGTGGAACATTGATAACTGACAATAAAATAAGACTGAGTACTTATAACAGACTTCTCTGAATTCATTTTCTTTTATATAAAAATAATATGTAATTAATATAAAATAAATATTTCCCAAATTTCATTGGAAATACCGATAAGGTTAACTGCTATCAATATTTTGGTGCAAATCCTTCTAGGTAATCTTTGAAGAGAAGTTGGCTGGGCATGGGGGCATATGCCTGCAATCCCAGTGACTCTGGAGGCTGAGGCAGGAGGATCACAATTTGCAGGCCAACCTTGGCAACCCTCTCTCTTTCAAAAAATAAAAGCACCCCTAGGTTCAATCTCCAGTATGCCACTCCCCTGGAAAAAAAAAGTGTGAACATACTATACATATTGTTTTTCTAAACTGGCATTTATTATAAGCATCTTTCCATATCGGATACTTACATGCAATAGAACATTAGTGTTTAAATAACATTTCCTGTATAATTAATCAGTTCCTGTTATTCAATGTTTAGATTTGTTTCAAAGTTTTACTACCAAAATCTTTGAATGTGTCTTTAATTAAATCCTTAAGAGAAATTTCTAGAAATGTTATCTCAGAGTCACATGACTTGGATATTTTTTAAACTCTTGATACATGTTGGAAAATTGCCTTTGAGGAAGATTACAACAATTAACCTTGTTCCCAGGGGCAGCATACTTTGAAAAGTACACAGCATTTAATATTTAACTTTGATAAATGTAAACTTCCCAACCGTGTCTCTACACACTGACAAGACAATTGGCAAATGCTAACACTTCACAGTTTGCAAAGCACTCTGACACACCTTTAATACTTCTAACAATTGTGAGGGATAGGACTTACTATTATTATCCCCATTTGCAAATGAAACCCAGAGAATTGGAGAAATTTCTCCAAGGCCTTATGGAAAAGAGACATTGGGAATGAGATAAAAACCAAGTTAATTTATCTCCTAGTCCTTGTTGTCCTTCCACATAGGTGATTCTCCACCCAGGCTGCTCCTTAGAATGTACCATCTTCAGGATTCTGATTTAATTCTCCGGGTGTGGATGTCTGCGATGAGTGAACCCTCTCAGATTCATTCGAGAATCTGATGGAAATGATAGCTGTACTTCCCAGAAAAGGGGACACCCTTATGCACACACAAAAAGTTAACACAATTCAGAAGGAAAACATCTGAAAGACCTGCAACTACAAATGGGCCCAGAGTATAAAGACCTCAGGTTAAAATTCAGTTAGTGCATTATGGATTAACATGAGTAGTAGGCAGAATTCTAAGATGACCCCAGTCAATCTTTCTCTTATATAATCCCTTCCCCTTTGATTATGAGTAGAACTCACTCTCAATCCCAGGATTATGTATGGCAAAACATACCACAAAAGAGAAATTTCCAGGACAGGCCCAGTGTAATTGTATGAACCCTTTAAATCTTGGATCTAAGGATCAGAAATTGTGAAAGTTAGAGATGCAAAGCATGAAAGAGATTCAATGCAATTCTTCTGTTGACTTTGAAGATGGATGAGACCCTGAGGGTGGACTTTATGAGCTGAAAGTACACACACACACACACACACACACACACACATACACACCAGAGCATGAATATGGGCTTTCCATGAACATCTGGTGATGGAGGGGCGCACACAATTGAAGAAAGCCTGTGTTGCATGTTATGTATGAACAAGGCTAGAACTTGAATCTGCTTTAGGAGTCCAAAGAAAGAAAGTTTCAGTGGAACAGGGGCACTGTCAGAAGACCACCGGCAAACAGGTAGACCATGAGATGTGCTTTGGGGAAGCCATGGTGTGGACAGCAGCCATAGGTAGGGGCACTCTGAAAGTGGAGGAGACAGGCCTGAAACAAGGACATCAGAGCATTTCCAGGAAACAGTGATTAGATTCAACTTGCTAAAGCCCAGGATGGGTGATGGATCAATGGGAAATAATTCCAGGAAGGGAAGGACCAAGTTTTATATAGTTTGGACTTTTGATCCTGGGTCTGGTCATCATTCTCTATGCCATGGAAAGGCATGGAAAATGCAGAAACTGGAATGACTTTCTAGGAGGCAGGCTTTAGGAAGAGTGATCGGAGCTCTCATGATAGACCCATTTCTGAATGTTCTTCTCCTTAGTTTGTCCTCATGTTTTTATTGCCTGAGGAAGGAGGACATGCTGAGCAAGACAGCTGTGGATCCTTGCTCCTGCCCAACCCTGCACCACTACCATGGATTTGCTGGCACATCTTTACTTCCTAAGCTCCTCTGCCCTGGTGCTAGTGGTCCAAGTGAGGAACACCAAGGTAGCACACCACTGCCAACCAAAGGTTACAGATCTTCTCTCTGGCCAGCACAGCCCATTCTTTCTCTCACTCCTCATGGCCCTCTGCTTTGCTAAGTGAGAAAAGATACTTTCTCAGGACTTGATAAATGTTATAACCTGCTCTTTCTCAGGCAGAGAAAGTGTATATGGTGACTTTTAAAGGGGCTATTACTGCTTTCGAATATTTTATTTTTCTTGTGCCAGACCATCAACAACTATAGCAGATCAAAGTCAATATAGAAAGGGGGAAATTTTTTTAGCAGTTTTGAGAGTTTATAACTAATACCAGACAGCTCCAGAGCTATGAAAACCAAAGGGAAATTGGATTTATGATTTGCTGTTGGCTCTTATAAGTAGAAATTTGATGTAAAACTCAAATGTGTTAGCCATAAAGGCTAGCTTTGTCAAATCATTCATTTACATAGAGTTAAATTTATTACTGGTTTATCTCCACAGTGCAGTGCTCAGCATAATCACACTGTTCTGCTGTCTTTAGTCAGGTTGAACTAGGGGACTTTGTCTATCCTTCTGACCCTCAGTTTCTTCCTCTGTAAAATGGGAATAAAAACATGATCCAGAGTATGGCTAGCTCCTGCTATGCCACAGATTGGGGCTATCTCACATGGAATGCCATGTTTTTTACCCATCAACAGTAAGGTAAATGTTCATTGCACAAGAATTTAAATGTGTTCTTACCACAGGCTGGACACTGTGTGAGGTTCACTTCTATCTGTGTTAATGGATTTGTGAGATTAGCCCTCATTCTCAATCTGTTAGTGGTGCTCCAGCTTTTATGAACATTGGAATCACCTACAAAAATTCTAATTTCATTGGTCTGGGTGCAGCTGGTCTTTGGGATTTGTTAACTCTCCCTAGGTGATTCCAGTATGCAGCCAATTTTGAGAGTACACAGAGCCAAGTCAGCAGTGCAGTCAGGGACTATGATATGGCCGAGCCAGAGGAAACTGGCCACACTGAATTTATGATATGAGCCTCATCCACACTTGCTGAATCCTTTGGCACACAAGGAGGGCTCAGGGGCTGCCACTGAAGGAGGCAGGAGAAAATGAAGAAGCAGGAGCCCAGCCTTGAGGCTGGGTGTTATTGTCCTAGATTCCAGGACATAGACCATGGCCTTAGCCATCCAGACCTTTCCTTCAGAGAAGTGAGAGGCCAGGGCTAGCCTGAAGGACCATAAGAGGACTCATGAGGCTAGCTGTCCACCTCATCTTTTTGTTTCCCTCCTCCTTGCTTTTGCCGGAATGCTCTAGCCCTTTGTTCAACAATCCCTGGTCTTTTATCCTCCTTTAAAGCAGTCAAAATACAAAGTTGATATTTAGAGGCCTCATTAGTGAAACAATGATCCAACACAAAGTCCCAGATGCTTTAAACAGAAAAAAAGCAGACGCTTTCCAAGGCAAGAACCTCCAAATTGTCAGTGCCCCAGTAATTTCTGGAATTTTCTTTGTGTGCAAGGGTTTGTTGTTGTTGTTGTTGTTGTTTATTTTGAGATACTATGGGCTCAAAACCTTTATCTTGTTTGATGATGCATTACAACCACAAATCCTAAAACCAAATGAAGCAGCAACCATAGGGTGGGCTGATATTTTAGTCAGCTATTTCATGACTGTGACCAAAAAACCTCACAAGAACAATAAGAGGAGGAAATATTTATTTGGCTCACAGTTTTAGATGTCTCAGTCAATATGTAACTGACTCCATTGCTGTGGGCCCAAGGTGAGGCAGAACATCGTCGCAGAAAAGTGTAGTAGATGAAAGCAGCTCAGGACATGGAAACAGAGCTCTCCTTCACCAGGGACAAAATATAAACCCCAAAGGCAAAGCTCCGGTGGCCCACCTCCTCCAGTCATACCTACTTGCCTGCAGTTACCACCCCATTAACCCTATCAGGGGATTAATGCGCTCATTAGGTTATAGGTCTCATAACCCAATCATTTCACCTCTGAATTTTCTTGCATTGTCTTACACATGAGCTTTTGGGGGACACCTCATAGCTACATCATAACAGCTAATTACTCAGATGTGACATCTATTTTAATTACTGCCATGCCCTCTCTGCTAAAATCCTGAATATGCTGATTTCTCAACATAATTTTTTATGTGTTCTTTTTAGATATACATGACAGTAGAGTGTATTTTTACATATTATACATACATAGACTATAACTTCCCATTCTTGTAGTTGTACACAATATAGAGTTTCACTGATTGTATATTCATATATGAACATAGGAAAGTTAAGTCTGATTCATTCTACTGTCTTTCCTATATCCCTCCCTGCTCCTTTCCCTTCTTTCCCCTTTGTCTGATCCATTGGACTTCTATTCTTCCTCCCAACCCCTGCTCACCCTTGCTGTGTGTTAGCATCCACATAGCAGAGAGAACATTTGAACATAAATTTTTAACTAAGCTGCTGGTCATGCAATGATTATTTCTGATTTATATCCAAGTAGGCAAACCCTTCCCAGTCGCTGAAATCTCTCCTCTGAAGCTGCTCAGGTGTCTAGCCCTGGGAGCCAAGATACTGACCCTGACTACTAAGAAGTTGACCTCTGCTTCCTGCCTTCCCAGGCCAGGATAGTGACATCACACTTGCTGCCTTTGGAACATACAACTAAGTGTTGGCTGCCAACAGCACGACTGCTTCCAGAAGCTTTGTCTGACACTGGGTCCACTTCTCTGTGCCAATGGCCCTGGAACAAAAGAACTGCAGATGTTACTATGATGTCCTCTCAATTCACCAGGCCAGGGTAAAGCACTGGATAAGGGTGGGGTGAGAGAGTATGAGAAAATGGAATGGTCCATGGGTGTGAAACAATAAATACAAAAGCTGTATTTTTCATAGCATTTGCTGCCACAGGAAATTTTTGTTTTTAATTTTCTTCGTCCTTCTCACTGGGATATAAAATCCCTGAAAGCAAAGATGTTGTTTATTTCTGTATCCCAAGAGCCTACTACAGTGCCTGGCACATGGCAGAAACTCATAAGACACTTAAGACATAAAGGGAAGAAGAGAATAAAAGAGGGAACAAAGGCAGGAAGGAAGGAAGAAAAGGGCAAATGATATAGACTATGAAGTTAGAAAAACTTAGGTTTAAAGTCTCCCTGTAGCAATTCTAGCTGAGCAAAATGCATGATTTACTTATTTTCTCTGAGTCTTTCTATTTACCATATTACCTTCCAATAATAGGGCTGGGATAAAGAGCAGATATATACATACATGTATATATATGACTAATAGCACTAGTCAGCAATCAAAACATGAGAGCAAATTACTTCAATTATTGGCAGTATTATTATTAATAATAAGTGAATTTCTGTGGCTGGGATTGTAACTCAGTGGTAGAGTGCTTGCCTTGCATGCGTGAGGCTTGGGGTTCGATCCTCAGCACCACATAAAAATAAATAAAATAAAGATATTGTGTTCATCTGCAACTAAATAAAATATTTTTTAAAAAAGTGAATTTCTAGACACTAAAGATTTGAGTATTGGCTTCCAGTCAGAGCATATTGGATAAAAGACATTCACCAGTTTGTCTTTCTCATTATGCTAAGTTTGGTCCCCTCTTGATTCATCAATAATATTCTTTTTTGTTAATGAAATGTTTAGTTTTTTCTATTCCTGCTTTTTTTTTCATTAATAGGGTCCCATCCTTCCTCATGACATGAGTATCTCAACAACTGAGCTCATCTTGAAGCCAAAATTAGATAGGCAGTCAGTATAGATAGGTAAATCAAGTCAGGCTGGATCAAGGAGACCAATTTGGGTCTGGGAAATTGGAGAGGTATTGAAATGCTAATGCCTTTAGAGTCTTTCCTCCATCCTTATCAAGATAACCTGCCCCTGCCCCCAACCTGTTGCTAAAGTAACCTGCCCCAAGGATTGTCCTTCCCTACAGGAAGTTGTTAATTATATCCCCTTCCTGCCCAAATCACTCCACCTGGGCCCTTCTCCCTGTCCATCTGCTTTTCACCTTTTTGCCCATCCCACCAAGCATCTCCTGGGCCTAGTCACATAGCCAGGAAGGAGAGAAAGAATGTGAAGAGAGCAGGAGAACAAAGGAAGCCTAAGACATATAAAAATTCCAAACACTTGTGCTTCTTGAGATACCAGGATACCAGCTATGGCCCCCTTCTCCCTCCTGGGAGAAGTCTATGTTACCCCTTTTACATAAACCCTGCTTTATATGCTTGCCTCAGTGTGCTTCTCTAATGTTCAAACTTCAACACGTGAAGAAGCAGAACTCATCATCAGTAACTGGCAGTATCAATCTTACCCCCATATTTGACCCTAGTCCAGGATCCTCTTTCTGAGAATGAACCTCAGGTCAACCATGATAGAGTAGAACCTGGATCTACCCAACAATTCTCAGAATTTTCCCTATTCTATTTGCTTAAATGGTCAAAGTATAATTTTCAAAAAGTGAAAACATGATTCTCATGTAAGTACACAGGGAGATTTATTTACTTCATAAAGGAGAGAACCAGAGGATGGTAAAACTGTTTCATGGGAAAATTTGAAGAACAAAGATTTAGATAGATGATCAGGAACAGCATGCTGGAGTAAGTTTGCTAATTTGGAGACCAGATTGATTAATGTACTACAGGGCAATAAAATTCTTTTACAGGAAGAAATCATGTGCATCTCTAGCAGACAAAAATTACCATGTAACTTAAAGCAGTCTGGTCCTTAATCAGTAATAAATAGTAAGACAAACAAAACTATATTTCCCTAGAGAATTAAAAATCTTTAGGGGTCTGTTAGGCAAGTTCCAATATAGCACTAGAAAAATGCAGTCATCATTTTTTATTAGTTTTGGATAGTTTTTCTTAGTAGAGTTGGTCTCCCCAGCCTAGTAGATGTTGCTGCAATATGTAAAAATACTATTGTGTTCTAAGTGCCTGAAACTGTTCCCTAATTCTCAATTGTTTGAAGAGAGCACCTGCCCAAAACAGTGAAGAGTGCCTATGCCAGGGATAGCTGAACAGGCACACAAGTCTGTTCACTCTCTGCTATTGGTAGAGCAGCTATTCTTTGTTAGCTTTCTGTAACTATAACACAATACCTGAGATAATCAACTTATAAAGAAAAGAGTTTATTGTGGCTCACAGTTTTGGAGATTACAGTCCATGGTCAGTTAGTTCCGTTGCTGAGGGGCCTATTATAAGACAGCACATCATGGAAGGAGCACCTAATGGAGCAAAACTATTCAACTCATGGCTAGTATGCCAACGAGAGGAAGAGAAAGGACTAGGGTCCCACTATCCCCTTCAAGAGCACATACCCAATGATCTAAGGACCTCCCACTAGGCCCCACCTCCCAAAGGTTCTGCCACTTCCCAAGAGTATCCCCACAGAAACTAAACCTTTAACACAAGGCCCTAGGGAGAATCCAACATCCAAACTAGAGCATTCTCCAAGAAAGGGAATAGGATAAAATGGAAGAAAAGAGTATTGAAGAGGAAGGAACCACCACAAAAAGAGAACTGTCTTCCTTTCAGTCATGGGGAGTAGCCTTGAGAGAGCTCCAGTTTAATGCCTCCTCTTTTCCAGATTTTTCCAGCAGAGGAAGAATTTAAGCTGAATGACAGAAAACCCAGAATATCCTTGTTGGTGCTTCTTGGCAGTCACAAGAGCACGTTGGCATCCCACCCTGGTATGGCAGATGCAGGGAGCACACCTAGGTGAGGACTTGTGTTAGACCTGATACCTAAACCACATTTAAGGGGTTATAACAAATAGTATTTTCTAGGAAAAATATCAGAAAATGGGGCTGTTTCTCCCTTATGGGCTTCAATAGCCAGTGCTTTATCAATAGCTTTTTCATCTTAGTATAACTAATGGGTCTATTCTGAATAAGTACATGTAAAAATCCTTTTGTGTTTCCAGGAGATGAGAAGTACAATATATAATTATAGAATTATCGTTGTTACCAATATGTCCAATTGGCACATCATTCATAGTGACATTTCTAAAAGTTTTATACAAAAAATAGTATAATCTCTAGGGCTACCAGTATGGTCCTTTTTAGGATTATGGATGCAGGTTACCATTTAGACCCAATGGTCCCATGGAGAAGGCCAGGAGCACCATTTTCATTTGCTGGGTAAAAATAAATAGAAATGCCATGTAAAGAGGCTAAGGCAATGACTCACTGTTCATGAGACAAGCAGTCAATTCAGTGTCAAAGAAAAACTTAATCAACTTGGGTGTCTGTTGTCAACACACAAAATACCAAGAGCCACAGAAAGAATGCTGAACAAAAAGAGGAGATAGTTTAGTTCCTATAAGAGTCCTTTCATACTTAGACATTGTTTAACGCCATTTCTGATTTTGAAACATATAAAATAGGTGACTACTCTACTCGTTCCTTTGGCTTTAGGCTCCTCTTGGGGAATCAGGTTGTTCACAGATCAGAAATGGCGTGGGGGAGGCCAGGGAATTTGGGGTCAAACAAACAGGAGCTAAAATCCAGATGCTTTCATTTACTAGCTGTGTGAAGAAAACAGCTTCACAAGTCTCATCTGTCCTTATTTGAAAAGAAAAAGAAAAAATTAAAAACTCTTGGTTATTCTGAAGAGAAGATCCAATGATATTAAGTGACATAGTACACATAAGGCATAGCAAGGCCTTGGAAGACAATAAGCAGTCAATAAATGGTAGCTAGCACTGTAACCAGCCCCAGAGGAAAACAAATACTCACTTTCAAGAAAAATTTTGCAGGAAGGGTCATTTCCAGACTACCATTTTCTCAAGTTTCTTGATCATGATTTGAGAGAAGGATGATAAAAAGAGTGATGAATAAAAAGGAAAAGTGAACAGAAATGATATAGATCCTACAAACAATAGTCTCTGCTGTGTTTGTGCATTTCAGTAAGTTATATTTGCGGCATTCACAAGATGTGCTATTTATTAGTGTGTATGTGTGTCAGAGGACAGAGGACAGAGACAGTATCTTATTTATCTTCTCTCCTCAGCTTAGTACTGCAATATTAAGTGTCTGTTGAATGAATGGATAAAGAAACATAAGAAAGATCCCAACTAGCAGAAATCTCCACCATTCTACCTAAGTCCCTTGTCATCTCTCTGATTAGACCATCAGGATAAGCCCAAACTCTTACAGTGTCAAGCTTCTTTGAGGCTTGACTTTCTCTGCACACCAGACATGACACAAGTCTGGAAACTCCAGGAGATCAGATGAGCTGAGTGACAGGCTTAGAGACTGCCTCTCTCCCCTGCTTCCTTCTAAGATTGGTCAGTTCCTCCCCTGAAATATCATTTGATGTCCAGAAGTGAGCTGATAGAGCCATGACTTTCAAATATGTTACAATGAAATTGAAGGGCCTGAGAGAGGCAGGAATCAGAATCCTTCACCTCCATTCCACCCAACCTCCCTGCCCAGACTACACTCTCAGGCATAGTGGCTCTATCTTATGGATCATAAATTCTGGAATCTAGCTATGATTTATTTAGGAGAAGAGTAATGTTATTTTCATTTTTTTTAACCACTGCACAAAAAGAAGGCCACCTCACATTCTCTAGTAGACTGAAACTCGCAGATTCAAGAATGCACAGAACAACAGCTTCTATTCATTGGTCTTTTACTTTATTTGGTTTCCCTTGACCCTCATTCACATTAGCCCTCAGAGATAGGCATGCATATTCCCATTTTCAGCTGAGAAATCAGGCTAAGGGTATATACAGCTCAGTGGTCAAGCACTTGTCTAGCATGCATAAAGCCCTAGGTATGATCCCCAGCATACAAAATAATGTTTTTTCAAGTGATAAGTTTGTGCTTAGACAGAGCTAAGCCTGGGCAATGCAAAGTCTTCCCATAGCTTTCCCTCCCCTGGCCAATCCACAGAGCCATGATCTAAGCTCAGGTCCTGGTGAGGAGCCAATGATGAAGGACAGGGATCAAGTCAGCAGATCCAAGGAATGTCTGACTAGAAGTGATGTCTTGACATCCATTTGCACTGAGCCTCTAGGACACCAGGGTCTGATTTGTGTTCTCCAATGAGTGAGGACCAGGCCAGCTGTTTTTTTACAGTGACAGAAAGCTGATTAACATGGGATTACAACAAATAGTGAGCCCCTACCCTACATCAAGCACCAGTATAGGTACTAGGACAACAAGTAAATGTGACCAGAAAAATCCCTGCCCTCTCATAGCTTCTTTTCAAGTTAAGGAACAATTAATTTAAAAATATGGAGTATAACACAACACCATATAATAATAAACACTTTGAGGAAAAATTAAACAGGCTAAGAGGATGGAGGTTGCTATAGGGTACTCTGGACAATCAGAAGGCTGATGTTCCAGCAGAGAGACCTAAAGAAAGTGAAGCAGCAGCAAACAGAAGACTTTGGGAGAAAGAGCATGTGGACCTTCTCAACCTTGACATGCACTGCCAGCCTAGTGCCTGGCTCAGCACTGCCGTCTTGAGGGCTGGCACAGGCTGGTACAGAGTCTGAGAAGGGGCCCAGGACTGGAGGCAGTGAGAAGAGAGGCTGAACTGTTTCTCTGTTTGGGAGTGAGGCAGGGAAGATGGGAGGGAGTTTCCCAGTGGAATCAGATGCTCAGGCAGAGCTCCATGTGATCTTTTAACTCCTGCATAGTTGTCAGCATCCACACTCTTCTTGGCTGGGTTGGCCAAGAAGACAGTTGTCCCCCCTTGCACTCATGGATAAGTTCCCCTGACTTGAGGCCTGATGGCACCCTCACTGGCTTGACCACCTTAAGCAAGTTGCTTAAGCTCTCTGAACATCGGCATCGGCCTTTTTGCTATAAAATAGAATGAGATAGTGAGGGTTAAATGAGCCAATAAGTGTAAACCGTTTAGAAGTACCTGATGCACAAAAAGATTTTATTAATATTTTATGTGTTTTCATGTGTGTGTGTTAGCCATCTTTGTGTCACTATGATAAAATATCTGACATAATCAACTTGAAAAAGGAAAGGTTTAGTTTGGATCATGGTTTCAGTCTGTGGTCACTGGTCCCATTTCTTTCTGGCCTGTGATAAGGCAGCACATCATGGCAGGAGTGCAAGGTGGGACAAGTTTGCTCCTCATAACAGCCAGGAAATGAAAAAAGGAGGAGGAAGAGGAGGGACCAGGGTCCCTTTATCGCCTTTAAGTGCACACCCCCTGTGACCTAAAACCTCCCACTAGGCTCCACCTCACGAAAGTTTCACCATCTATCAATGAATAGCTCCACCCTGGAGACCAAGCCTTTAACACATGGGCCTTGGGGGGACATTTCAGATCCAAACTACAGGAGCATGTGTAAGGGGATGGGGAAACAATCTCTAAAGTTTCTTTTTTACTACATTTTGTCTGATACTTTACATGGATAGCAGTCAAGGAGGTGATCAATACCTATTAGTAGGCTGTATTCCCATTTTCCTACTTGATCCTGAAAGTGAGAAAACTGAGGCAAGGGATAGATTAACTTCTCAGGAAATTAACACTATGTTGGTAATCACTGTGAATATTTGAACGGCTGCATCAGGGTAAATTTGAAGTCACCCAAAGTACAGAACTGTGATTCCCCACAGTTAAAATGAAGCTCTCTTTATTTGCTTCTGCTAATTGAAAAATCAGAGTCAAAGATACTTAAACACTACAGTTAAAATGGCATGGCTCTATATTGGCTTAATGAATTCTCTTATGAAATGAGCTCTAAAATGTTACCCACCCTAAATTATGAAACCCAGTTTTTCTTGTTCTCTTTTGAGCTTTACAGTTAATTTTAAAAATCGATGTTTACATTCAGCTCTGTAGGTTGTGCAATAACCTTTGGTCAGAAGAAACAAAACTGACTTTCTGACTTTCTAACTTTCCTTTGTATCCAAACCAAAAATATGCTTTATTTAAAATTGACAATTATTCATTACCTCAGTTTTACTGTAAGTTCCCCCAAGGTCCTCCTTAGATGGAATCCTCTATACAAAGCTGCTCATCAGAATTCTCCAGCTGAATGCCTCCTCCACATTTTAAAAAACTAAATTCATCCTCTATCCTTCCAAATTTGCTGTCTCTTTTATCCCCAGGATTCTCCATCTCTGGGATTGATACTGTTCTCTATTCACTTTCCTCATTCAAGCAAAAGCAAGTTCCACCAATTTTGCCTTTTTATTATCTCAACCCTTCAAATCCATTTTATTCTCTCCAAAACTTTCCCAATGCCCCAACTCATAATTAACTCTTAAGTAGGTTATTACATTTACCTCCCAAAGGTTTTTCTGGCTCCAGCCTTGTCTCCTTCAAATCTACTCTCCACAGAGTAACTTTCCAGAGTATTAGGCTCTGTTACATCTTGTTTAAACCCTTTTATGGCTACTTTTAGGACTAAGTCAAACTGAAGCCAGAATTAGACAGGCAGATAGGCAAGGGTTGAATCCAGAGAATGGAGGGATTGAAATGTTAATTCTTTCAGAGCCCTTCTTCTATCCTTATCAAGATAACCTGTCCCTGCTCCAACCTGTTGTTAAGGTAATCTGTCCCAGAAACTGTCCCTCCCTATAGGGAGTTGTTAATTATGTCCCCTTCCTGCCTAGATCACTCCATCTTGTCCATCTTCTTCTCACCTTTTGGCCATCTTACCAGAGCATCTCCATGCTCCTGGGCTTAGTCATGTGTGCAGGAAGGAGAGATAAGGGGGAAGAGAGCAAGAGAACAAAGGAAGCCTAAGACACATAAAAGGGCATATAAAAACATAAAAACCTAAGACATAAAAACTTCTTGGGATACCAGGATACCAGCTATGGCCCCTTCTCCCTCCCAGGAGAAGTCCATGTTACCCCTTTATAAATAAACCTTGCTTCATATGCTTGCCGTGGTGTGCTTCTCTAATGTTATACTTCAGCATGTGAGGAAGCAGAACTCATCACTGGTAACCAGCAGTATCAAAACCTGACCATGGGCCATAAGACCTTGAATTCTGGGTCCTGTTCATCTACCCCACCTCTAATCAATACCTCTCCAGCATCCATATTCTGCCAACCATGTGTCTACGTGAAAAGGATATGGGTGTTTCAGTCCCCAAGATACAATGGATTTTTTCAATTATCTATTTCTGTGTAATAACCACCTCAAAACTAACCACACAATTTATTTTATTTATTTATTTATTTTTGGTCTGGGCTCCCTCTTTTGGCTGCATCCAGTATAAGGTTTGTTGGGCCAACAAATCTATAATAAGCCTCACTCGCATGACTGGCTGTTGCCTAGGAGCCCAGTTCTGTTCAACTGACTTCTCATCCTCCAGTAGGCTAGTCCATCTTGTATACAATGGTCTTAGGCAGCACTTTAAGACAATAAAAGCAGTAGCTACTAGGTTTCTTATGGTCTAGTCTTGAAAGTCACATGACACTGCTTCTTCCATACCAGTTTTTGTTGTTCTAGTTTTGCAAATTATATTTCAAGGCCTGCCCAGATTTCAAGGTAAATAGTCTCCTCTCTATGGGAGAAGTGGCAAAGTCACATTCACATGCCCTTGCAAAGGGACAAGCATCCCAAGTTAGGAGGAATATATGACTATATTTTGTAACCTATGGTATGGAAATAAAATAAATACTTTCTGAAGGGGATGTGGAAAAACAAAAGATATCTTGGCCATTCTGTCAGCCCTGATGAAATCCAGGAAGCCTAAGGATATGGCTAACCTGAAGCAGAGAGAGAAAACTCTGGGTAAAAGAGGGACATTAATACACCACTTACAAGAAGTTATCATGGTTTTATTAATAATTGCCATTCCCAAAATGCAGTGAGCCTAGACAGCTACCAAGAGGAGGACAAAGGAAATAATCAGGACACACATTCACTCTCTGAACCTATTAACTTAATCACAGGGAATAGTTTGTATTTAAAAGTCCCAAGGATTAAAAATAAGAATACTTATGAAGTAATACTCTTCACATTACTTGGAGTGTTAGGCCTAGATTTCTATCAGAAACAACATCATCAATAACAGCAACATGATGACAGGGCAGTTTCTGAGCACCATGTATTTTATTGATACATGTTCACTGAACAGAAAGTGCAATTGAATCTAAAGAAGAAAATAAATGTGTTTCACAATCCTATAGCCCCAGACTGACTGCTGTAAAGAGTCTGGTGTGGTTTTAACTAATAGACCAAAAGACACATTCATTGGAGGTTCTCAGGCTTCTTGAATCCCAATGTGGAATCCACAGCATCTCAGTCTCCCCACATCTGCAAAGGTCTTTGCAGCAGTCTTCTCTAAGTCAGGGAAAGAGTTCACATGGGAGCCATCCCCAAGAATCAGGATTTCCAAGTCACACTGGAAAAGAAGAGAGCAAACTCATGTAAGGACACTTAAGGAAAAGTCAATCAAATGAGTCCAGGGTAGACTGGGAGGTACAGAGTAAGATCACCCAGGCTGCTGATGGGGCTCCTCCATCAAAGCCTGAGAGTGGTCTACTGCCCAAAGACTCTAGAGAAGGACAGTTAGAATTCAGCCAAGCCTCCCAGCTAGATTGCAGGCCTACTCAGTCTTGAGTATGGTGACAGACAACTTCGAAAAGATGCCAACATCAAACAAGAAAGTTTAATAAACTCTGGGAGATTTGTAGACCCTAGAAAAATGTAAGCTGCCATAAGAGAGGGGGGAAACCTCACAATGATCTTACCTTGATGAGAATCATTTGCTGCCTGGAAATTGAGGTTTCCTTGGGGATGATATGATCGTAGGATTGATGGCAATGAAAGGGAGTCAGCCCTGGAAGTCAGCCCTCCATTCAGCCGCAGTGAGGAGAGCATGAGGCAGATGTCTGTGTGTGTTGGGAGGCAGAAGCAGTTCTTCAAGATGTTTCTATTTTGTCCTCATTAGGGAATAACAAATGGGTGACTTCCCTAGTCACCACAGTGTAAGGAAATCTACAAAAGTAATTTCCCAATACCATTACAAGATAAGTGGAAAACACATAAGGCATAACTGCGGTGAGTTATTAAAAAATGGCTTTTTCAAGTGAGCAGGAAATTAGTTCAAAAAGTCATTCTGAAAGGCAAATATGGACTCAGTACTTCAGAGAACTTAAGCCAGCACTCCTCTTGCACTGGATTAAGAATAATTCATTAAGGCCACCACTGTGGACTCAAGGCACATTTTTTGAAAAATTAACACTAAACTACGGACTCAGGGAGTCAATGAGCTTACTTGTTTTTGTTTTTTGTTTGTTTGTTTGTTTTGGTTTGGTTTGGTTTATTGTTTTCAACATTACTGTAACAATTATAGGTTCCAGTAGGTTATATAAATTGAAATGAGTATGGATTTACTTAGTGTCTCTAGTAAAAAAAATTATGTTGTTAAGACTAATCCCAAAGAAAAGAAAAGCAAGGTACCTTCAATTGAAATGGTGTGGGCTCCTTTGTGTGTGTGAGAAAAAAAGAGATAAAAAAGGAGGGAAAAGGGAGAGACCAGGGGATAAGAAAATGTGCTTTGAAGAGTAAGAATGTTCAGTCCAATATCTCCATTTAATAGATAGTGAACTCTAAGAAATATTCCACCTTTAGACAAAATTACAGTCTAGCCTATCTTAGTCTGCTTTCTGTTGCTATAAGTGAATAATGGGTAATTCATGAATAAAAGAAATATATTTCTCACAGTTCTAGAGACTGAGAAGTCCAGAGTTGAAGGGCCATATGTGAAGAGGGCATTCTTGCTGATTGGAACTTTGCAGGATCATGAGATGGCACAGGGCTCATAAGGGGCACATCCAAGAAAGAGTAGCCCAAGGTGATGATTTCATGACATCCTATGTTTGCTTTGTGCCACCTTTTATTTTTTTCCCTAGATGGGCTCAGAATCTGCAAAAACTAACCTCATGCTCCTGTTTTCAGTTATAATGCTACCAGCAGACTATTTTCTAAATACACATTGGCCATGAATATATGATACCTGAACTAGTGCTTTATTTTCAAATTCAGCAACAAGTCAGACCAAATAGTGGTTTAGTGCTATATTGACTGCTATCAACTTTTTACTTTTCTTCAAATTACTTAACACATAATTGAATTATATCAATGCCAAAATTGTTCTTGTCTCAATTATCCTAAAAGTTTAAACCCATTTCTTGATATTGCATTCTGTTGAGGAGACTGAGTTCATCAATAAGGACTCCATTATGTTCCACCATGCCAGGTCTGCAAAGCAGATCTTTTAAATGAAAAATTTAATTTTTTCAATGTGTTTCCCCTATATTTGTACATAGAGAAAACTCACCCAAAGAGAAGACAGTAAACCCTGTGAAACAAGCTATATATATGTACTATGATTGTTGTTAGGGTTTATTCTCCTTTCAAAATAAAATGGTATTATTGTAATTCCACACTATCCTTGAAGTGAAGCAAAGCTATATGACTTGTTTGATCATTGAAATATGAGCAGAAGTTGCAGAAGAACCTTTAAGAGCACAAGAAAGATTCTTGCTTTTTATGCCTGACACCCAGAAACCTTGTCCCAAATGACCATGATGGGAAGAGCTCCCTATGTTAAATCATAGAGATTTGGGGGATGTTTGTTAACACAATATAAGCTAGCCCATCTTAACTCATCCAATAGTAAAGTGTATAATAAAGAAGTCTGTCAATGCTGAGGGGAAGATACTTTAATTAAGGTTCTAGGTTGTAAGTCTCAGAACTTCTCCCAAGGATTCTAGATAGGAAATTAGGTAAATTCTAATCATTAAAGTTTCTAATATTCTACCATCCCATCCTAATATGACAGAAGCAACTACTGAGTTACTTCTAAAGTCAGGGATTTTCCTCAGAACTCTGAGTCTGCCACATGACTTCTTGAACAGACCTGACATACTTTTCTCCTTCTGTTATTGTTGCTGACTCATTCTAGGTCTTAAAAATTCTTTATGTAGGAATCTCACTTCTAGAAAAATCACACAGATACTCTCAGGAGACTAAATAAGCACTTATATTCCTCCACCCACTATCAGGAGGTCAATTGCAGTAGAAAAAGGAAATTGCAATGATTATTATGATATGGGAGGTTAGGGTACCAAGTGAAGGTATTTGTCAATTGTGATTTTCATTTTGTGTTTACTTCTGCTTTACTGGGATTTAGCAAATAATATTGATGAACTAATTAACTAACGTGGCCATTTGACTTCATAAAGAACTGATCTAAAAACTGAGGGATACTTTTTTCTGGCATTTAATACATAATACATTGCTTAGAAAGAAAACAAAACTGCATTAATTACTAGTCATATAAGTGAAATAAGTGCATTATTGTGGCCTCCTATTAATAGATTTTTAAAAGTCAAATATAAATAAATTTCTGTGAATGAGAGAGACAAAGAGAGAGAGTGACAGAAATAGAGGGAGAAGAGAATCAAGCTTATAATGCTGGATTCAGAGGAAAAACGTCCCCAATCCCCATATGAGAAGACCTAAGTGCCACTATTGTCAATCTCAGTGGCCTCCATGCTGCTTTTATAGCCATTCCTCAGGTGCCTTATACAAGTACAATGTCATTTAGCTCTTGGGTTATTCTGTGGTAAATCTAGATAATAATAATAACAAATATTCAACATAGATATTCTCCACTAAAAATAGCAATTAGCAAATTCACAAATGAAGTGTTAGCTTCCTCCTCTTTAGGAGATATTTATTTAAAGATACTTTTATTTAAAGCAGATATTTATTTAAAGATACTTTTCTTTAAAATTTTGCTCCCAAGAAATAAAGAGATGTTTGAATACCCACATTGCTGCTTGAACCTCACACTTTTTGATCATGCAAGGCACCCAGATCCAATTACAGTGTCATGCAATGCAAGTGTTGCTAACAAGTCAGTATGAGTCAGGAGGGGTGATTTTGGTGGAGTGCCACAGGGCTCTTCCTCTCATTACACATGGTTCATGCTTTTATGGAAAAGTGTTCAATGATGTCAGAATGCTCCAGGGTGGGGCTAGTTGGAAGAGTGCCATCACAGGCAATGTCTAGGTGAATTCATGAAGTTTAAGTTCTGGTTCTCAACCTTGTAGATGCAAAAGCTGATTTATTAACAACTGAAAAATGATGAGTAGTTTTGGAGTCAAAGTCATCATACTAACTAAGCATACAGAAAATAATACATAGAACCAGTCATGGGACTGACTGGTTGCAGTCACGTGAGCTGAAATTTAATACTATCATGTCTAGTACATGCTTTCCCTGAAGATGGAATTATATGGGATTATGATTATAATAAGACTGGTGAGCAAGGAACTACAACTATGGAAGAAAAGTAGATAAATTTGTAGAAGTATGCCTCTGTCTAAATAACATAAGGTAGTCTCCCTCATCATAAGGCTAATCTTGCCCAATGGTACAGTAATATTGAATACATTAGGAATAATTGCTCTATTTTAGACAGTTCCTGTACTTGCATGGTTCATTAAGCTCATAAAGTTTCATACAAAAACAAAAGTTAATTCACCATTTTCAGATGATTCACTATATCTCTGTTTTAACTCTAGTTCAAATGGCTCAAGACATTGAAATAGGGTATCAAGATGCTCCCTAGAAAATGAAATGTTATCCTCCATCTGTGTACAATGAATCAAATTGCACTCTGATATCATGTAAACCTAAATAGAAAAATAAATAAATTAAAATATGAAAAAAAAGATGCTCCCTAGAGACGGGAGCTGTCCATGGTCTTGAATCATTGCTAACAAACTTGAAATTCTGTTGACTCTTACTCAAACTTCCTAGAATTTGGAGAGACAAAAGTTCTTTATCAGGGATAACATCCAAAATGTTAATCACAAAATATGTATGCACAAATTTTTATACATAAAAATTTTATAAAGATAAAACATCAGGAAATGCAAGCTGGTATAGAAAGAAAAATGTTTATAAAATAAAGGTTTAATTCACCCTTCTAATCTCATAATATAGCAAAAAATGTGACCAAAAATCTACATGAGACCCTAATGTATATACATATAATTATGTAGCAGAACCTCTAACCAGAAAAAGGAAACACTGAGTTTTTATATAAAATATTTCCAAAATTGAATACATATTAGCCCCTCAATCTTATACAGAATATAAAATGTAAATAAATTTACCAATAATAGTCTCTTATTATATTGCAATGAAACTAAGAATTATAACATGAAAATTTTAAAACTTTTTCCTTTTTGTAAAAAAAAACCACAAAAATAATTTGCAGAATATCTAGAAAATGATGACAATAAAAATTATTGCATATGAAAAATAGCTATATCAGAAGGAAAATAAATGTATTAAGTAGTAAAAATCTGGTAGAATATGAACTACTCCTAGGAAAGCAAAAGTAATGTATTAATAAATATGAAAGCAGGAACTACTAAATTAGAGAACAAACACAGAACTAATTCATAAATCAAAGCACTATACCTTGGCAAAAGGGAAAAATTCTGAATTAAAGTGCGTGGGAAGAGATGATTAGAGAAGAGAAAACCCAAAGAACAAAGGCAGCTGGAGAAGCAAAGCTACCAAAAGATAACTGAGAATCAGAAAGAAATGTTCAATTTGCCATCTTTTCATGTGTTTGCAATTCCAAATGAAATTATGTTTCCCCTCTCTGGAAGTTTGAGAGGCTGTTCTATAATCTTCTCCCTGCCCCCTGTAAACACACACACTCATAGATAGTCCATGCTCTTCTCATTCTCAAATGACATCTTGAATGACATTCTTATTTCCATTATGTCATTTTGAAATAGTTTGCATTTCCTTCTTGTGTACAAAGCAACCATTTATCAAATGCTTGTCATGGGCCAAGGAAAGCACAAGGGCTTTACAGATGTATTTACTAAACTCATGCCAAAATTTTCAATCATTGTGCTTATCTTATAGATAAAGAAATTGAAGCTCATACAGTTAAAGTAACTTTTCCAATGTCACATGGCTGGTAATTCAAACCTAATTCTGTCTACGCCAAAGTCGAGTTTTCCTCATGATATTATACTGCCTCTCCATGGATAGAGATGGAGATCACATATTAATAAAATCTGCACACAGTTGACAAATTGTTTGGAGGGAAAGACAAGATGATTAATAAAACAAAGAGTCAAACAATCTCAACAACTGGAAATTAGGGACCAACACCAACTTGAATAACTCCTGAGGGCTAATATCTAAGTACAATGTTGGAGAGTTTCAAAATAATAATTTTATGACTAGGCATAGTGGCTCATACTTATAATCCTAGTGACTCAGGACACTGAAGCAGGAGTATCACAAGTTTGAGGCCTCAGTAACTTAGCAAGACCCTGTCTCAAAAATAAAAAATAAAAAGGTCTTGGACAGTAGCTCCGTGATGAAGTGCCCTGAGTTAAAAAATATATATATATAAAATAAAATTCTGTGTGTTTTTGTGTAATGTGTGTGTGTGTGTGTAGTTTTGCACATTGAGAATCAATGAGATTGTTCTTGTGCTATTCATGTGAAAAAATTCATCATCATTTTAGTAGTCTATATCTGTTAGGGTCCCAGCAGGAAATGGTGCAATCTCCAAGTGCTTACCAGGAAAAGTTTAATAAAGAGTCTGTTTACAGAATTCTGTTTAACTAGAAGCTAACTAGAAGTTGTAGCGGCTAACTAGAAGTGAGACACTCAGGAACTGGCACTGTTGCTTACAAAATAGGAGCTGAGGTCATAAGGGGAAGGATACACATATTGTTATGTTTTTAAATGGTTCAATATCTCTTTGCTTTTACTCTCAAAATTTCTGCAGGGGCCTCCCATTAGCCTACTTGAAACAAAATCTAGCAGGGAAACCTGAATGGCTCGTTCAGTAGAGCTCAGCATCCCAGAGACTGTTGCAGGGAGAACAAAGGTAGAGAATCTAATAAATGGGGAAGTAAATGAATGACCAACCATCACATTCACTCTCCTCCAACAGACTAAGATGCTAAAAAGGCAACACTAATTCAGTTGCAGAGTTTATTTGTATATATTCTACACTTTGAGCATCAGAAATTACAGTCCTGTTATCCTCCACACAAATCAAAGCATACTTGGAAGTTGCTCAATCAGCATACTTCACACAGAAGGAAATGTATGCAGATGAAGTACATCCTGAGAAGTATGGCTGGTATCTCAAATGTTACAAAAGCTAGTATGTTTAGGGTAGAAAAGAGTCAGAGTATGAGGACTAACATTATGGGGCCCAGAAAACAGACATTAAACATATGTAAAAGTTATTGGGAGGCATAATTTATCTTATTATTAGCAATAAGTTCCTGATCTCTAGAACTATCCATCAGTGACATTCATTGCAGTTGGAAAGAATTCCCAGTCACTTATAAAATTCAATCATAGACTAGGCTGCCACCTGCTGTCAGGGCTGCTGTAGAAGGAATGCTTGCATTTGGCAGATATTGAGCAGGAGAGCATTTCCTTTCCCTTTTTACTCTAAGCTTCTGACTCAGTGATCTGATGCCAGTATCACATTCAACAAGACCCACTTAAACAAATGACTGTCCTTCACACTAAGCCCTAACAAGACAAAAAAAAAATTTTGTTCATATGTCTTCTCACCTACTAACTCATAGGCATTAAATTATTAATTACTCCATGCTATAGTTTGGATCTTGAATGTCCCCCAAAGGCCCATGTGCTAAAAGTATGGCCTCCAGGGTGGGCATAGTGGATCTTTTAAAAGATGAGGCCTGGTGACAGGAAGTTAAGACATTAAGGACATATTGTGACCCCAGTCCCTTCCTGCCTCTCTGTCTTTGCTTTCCAACCATTGTGAGATGACAGACCTCCTCTGCCACAAGTTCCCACTATGATGTACTGTGCTGTGCTGTGCTGTGCACAAGCAACAGGACCAGATGAACATAGACTGAAACCTCTGAATTCATGAACCTAAACAAACCTGTTTGATTATCTCAGCTATTTTGTCACAGTGATAGAAAGCTGACTAACACACTCCATAAACAATCTTTGAACATTGCCACTTCTCAAAAAGGTCAATGTACGGTGACCAAATCCCCTGAAGCTCAGAGTGCTTCTAAATCCCCTCAAAACAATAGCATATGAAGCAAAACAGAATGATTCTGCACTTGACTTTAGGTCTCATCTTATACCTCATTACTTGGCAAGAGTTATGGAGTAATCCATCTCTCCACAGACAGAGGAAAAGCTTGTTGGTGTATCCAGATAGAAGAGCAAATGCCTCATTCTAGAAGGTCTTCCAGAAAAAAAAATGCTACAGTGAAAACAGATAACTTTTCACAATCTATTCATTTAAAAAATTCATGAAATTGTGTGTATGTATGGGTATAGTCTATAGAGAGAATTGAAAAAAAAAATATATATATACACATAAAAACAATAGGGGGCTAGGATGCCACTCAGTGATAGAGCACTTGCCTAACACATTGAACCTTGGGTTTAATCCCCAGTACTGCAAAAAATAAATGAATAAATAAAGAAAAAAAGAGCTAAGCGTAGTGGTGCACACCTGTAATCCCAGCGGCTTGGGAGGCTGAAGCAGGAGGATAGTGAGTTCAAAGCCAGCCTCAGCAATAATAACAAGGCCCTGAGCAACTCAGTGAGACCCTGTCTATAAATAAAATATTAAAAAGGGCTGGGTATGTGGCTCAGTGGTTGAGTGCCTCTGGATTTAATCCAATACCAGAAATAATAATAATAATAATTATTATTATTATTATTATTTCTAACTCAGGAAATTATAGTTACCGTCTATTTTCTTCATTTTGTATACTATATTTTCTACAATCAACATGTATTTTAACAATAAAAATGATTTCTGTTGTTTTTAATTTTGTTGTTGTCTTTTGTTTCGATTAAGAGAAGCTACAAAATTCCCTAGCTAGGTATATTTAGAAAACCTGACTGTTTTAGAAAGTTGACATATCCTTATTTCTTCCACAGTTTGGATTCTGACCTAGAGAGGAACATAAAATGTTGATTGAAACCCTGGCTTTGGGAGTATCATTTTTACTGCTGGAGCAGTTTCACGGATCATGAACTAAGAAATGACTTCAGTAATACCAGCATTAAAAAACAGGATGCACAAATGATCCAAGACACATAATGGAAAACAAGGAACAAGTGAGGGAAAACAGTGGCCTTTAAAAAAACATAGGATTAATTACTTTTTGAAATGAAGCAGCACTCGGCTCTGCTCTCTGATTCCTTTGTACCATTACAACTGAAAATAACTTGTTTTATAAAACTCAAGGATTCCAAGTGGTATACCAAGGGCAGAGTGGAGGGAGTAGTCAGCCTCCTTGGGAGCAATGGGTATATTCTATAAAGATTTTAAAAATAATAATAGAGGCTGGAGACGTAGCTCAGTGGCAGAGCACTTGCCTAGCATGTGCAAGGCCTCAGGTGTTACAAAAATAAATCCCTAGTGCTATAAAAATAAAAATAAGGGCTGTGGGTGTGGCTCAAAGAACATGTGTTAGCATGTGCAAAGCCCTGGGTTCAATCCCCAGCACCACAAAATAAAAATAGTAAAATGAATAAAAAGCATATCTACTTTTAAAAATCACTAAGCATCAGTGTAAGGAGAATATGCCACAGACATGCCTGGACATGCAGGGACTCACTAAATTGCTGGGCATAAGGAACAGCAGCCATTGACATGCTTAGTCATGCCTGCTTGCAATCAATAAGGGACTGAAAGGGGCACTAACCATAGGCATGCTTAGCAATGACTGGTTACAATTGATAGAGGAGCACAGCTCCATGGACATGTGCAAAGAATATGTCCAGTTGCAATTACATCATCTCACTGGACATAACCAATGGATATTGACTTTCATTGGGTGTAACCAATCACCAACTCACACCATCAACTTGGAACTATATTTAAACTGTTTGTCCTGCCACATATGGAGCTTTTGCTCCAAGGACATCAATAAGACTAGCCACCTTGCTGTCCATCCCTGGATCAACTCCACCATTCCCTGATGTCCAGGTGTCGGCTGAAGAGAACCACCAAAGACAATGTCCGCCCTTTGGCTAAGAGAAGTCATGGGGCACCAGAGGTATTTTGGGGCTCGTGGTTGCCCTAGGATTGTGTAAATTGCTTGTAGGGTTTAGTTGCCCTAGGATAGTGTGACTTGCTTATACTGTGTAATTAGTACACATTGAATGCTAATTGGGGTGCGTTAATTGTTTATATTGGTGTGATCAAATATACACTTGTATTTAAAGACAATCTGCCTCCAAGTAATTATTAATAGTGCTGCTCACAACAATCAGCAATACCACTGTAAGGAGCATATGCCATAGACATGCTTGGACTCACTAAGTTGCTGGCCATAAGGAACAGCAGCCATTGACTTGCTTAGTCATGCCTGCTTGCAATCAATAAGGGGCTGCAAGGGGCACCGAACCAAAGGCCTGCTTAGCAATGACTGGTTACAATGCACATGAGCAAAGAAATGCCCAGCTGCAGTTATACTATCTCACTGGACATAACCAATGAACATTGACTTTTACTGGGTGTAACCAATCACCAGCTCACACCACCAACTTGGAACTGCATTTAAACTGCTTGTCCTGCCACATTGGAAGCTTTGCTCCAAGGACATCAGTGAGGCTGGCCACCTTGGTGTCTGTTCCTGGATCAACTCCACCATTCCCTGACATCCAGCCATCAGCTGAAAAGAACCACCAGACAAGGACAACGTCTCCTTTTTGGCTAAGAGAAGTTGCGTGGCATCGGAGGTAATTTGGGGCTCATGATTGCCCTAGGATGGTGTGAATTGCTGGTAGTGTTCAGTTGACCTAGGATAGTGTGACTTACCTATAGTGTTTAATTGGTGCCATTGAATGCTAGTTGGAGTGCTCCAGTACACCCAACACTTTCACATTAATTAATTATATTTGATGATTGTTTGATTGAACATACACTTGCATTTAAAGACAATCCACTTCCAAGTAATTATTAATTACACCACTCATGACAGTCACCCTGCCCTTGGTATGTTGCTGACGACATCATAAAAACCCCAGTGGAAAACTCCAAGATGGGACAAGGATTTTCTTCTCCAGTTGTGAAGAAAAGTAAGATTTTGTGATCTTTTGCATTTATGCCAATCCCCTCTCATTTTTACATTTCTCCCCTTCTGTTAACATCTCTTCTTGTCAGGGTTCCAGATGTACCTCAGTGATAGAGCACTTGCCTAGAGTGCTCAAGACCCTGGGTTCAATCCCCAGCACCAGAGGGAGGTAAAGAAAGTAAGAAAAAACACACAAACCTCTTTTTCTCTTTCTTTTTGCATTTATTTGTTGTTTGGGTAAAATATGTATTCCTTTAAAATTTATTCAGTGAGTCATCTGTATTCCAGAACCCTGGCAAGAAACAAATTTTGACACAAGAGAATCCTGTTTATTTGTTTCTTTAAATTGGCATTTTATCTTAACTAGATCTTAGAGCCATATTACTTTTTCTTCATTTAAAACATTTGCACTGGAAGCAAGATGGCAGGCTAGAGGAAGGCTGCATTTCTTCATTTCTTGTTGCTACGTGACATGGTTGCTTCTCTGCAAGGTGGATGAAAGAGAGATTTCACTAAAACTCAATATTGGATAGAGTGTCAGAGACTCATAAATTTGGGTACATTAAACAAAGAGGAAAAAAAGACTGCATTGGAGCCAAGCTGTTAGTGGTGGCAGCAGCAGCTGCGCAGCCACAGCACCGGGGGAATGGGGAAAACACAGAGTAACACAATGGAGAGATTTAGTGTGGCAAATACTGAGATCAGAGGGGCAGCCTGCCCTTGACTGATCCAGAGGCTTCACTGCACTGCGCACTGGCGCATAAAGGGCACCCCATGCTTCCCAACTGTTCCCAGAGAACTGAGACAGGAGCCATCTTGAGGAGGCTACAAGGCAGTGGCCACTTAGAGAGCTGGGAGACCTGAGCAGGGGTAGCTACATGGTGCTGACAGGCATCTGCCGCATGACCTGAGCTGTGCCTAGCAGAGATAGAGTGAAACAGCCACAGAGAGTATTTTACCTAAAGAGAGGTGAAGGAGAACCCAGCTCCCTTCCCCTTTTGAGTCTGGCAGTTCACAAGACCAGCTGAAATGGGTCATTTGAATGGGTGGGCGTGGACTCCCAGCAGAGATGAGGCCCTAGGGGTGCACTGATCTAATCTCTCTAGAGCAATCCTACCTAGGTGTCCTTCAACAGATGAATAGATAAAGAAAATGTGGTGTATAGCCCTGATGGAGTACTACTGATCCATAAAGAAGAATGACATTATGGCATTTGCCAGTAAACGGATGAATCTGGAGAGTAACATGCTAAGTGAAATAAGCCAATCCCCAAAAAACCAAAGTTCAAATGTTTTCACAGATATGTGGAAGTTAACCCACCCACAATAAGGGGGGTGGATTATAAATTCAGTGGAGTGGACAAAGGGGAATGAAGAGAAGGGAGGGGGAATAGGAAAAGGAAAGATAGTGGAATAAATCTGACATAAGTTTCCTATGTACTTATATGAATATACCACAGTGAATCTCACCATTGTGTACATCCATATGAAATTAATTTTAAAAATAAGTATGACAAACGGCAAAAAAGATCAATAGATGTAAGGGGGTAGGGTAGAAAGAGAGGGAAGGGGAAAGAGAGGTACTGGGGTCTAAATTTGAACAAGATATATTCCATGCTTGTATAATTATGTCAAAATGAATTCTGCTGTCATGTACAACTAAAAAGAACCAATAAAAAAAATTTTAAAAATCACCATGCCAGGGGGGAAAAAAAAAGCATTTGCACCCTGTATTTCCTTGGTTCTTTGAAGAACTTGGCATTTTTTTCTCTTATTCCTTCATCAACATACAAATATTCTGCAAATGTTTGGACTTGATCATCTAAGGACAAACATTGACAAGATAAATTTTATTTCTCATATACAGAATGTTGTTTCTAGGTGTCTTAAAGTATTTCTATGTCATTGTGCTATTAGAATTTTATCATTTTGACATTGCCAAGCTAAGTACTTTCTATATTATATCTCTAAGGCTGTAAGGTTAATATGCCTAAAGATTCATAGGACTGGGAAAAATATTTGTTCTCCATTTTCACTCATGTGACATTTTTAATTTTAAAATTCTTTTCAGGTAAGGTTAAATTCCAAATACAGGGAAAATGCCCAGAATAGTAATTCTATTATTACATTCCTGTTGTTATAACTCAATGGGTTTTATTTCATTTTAACCACAATGAAATCTAGATAGAAAAGAGTAGTTTTCTTTTAGAGTATTTTAGAGACTTGTATCAACTTCAGAATTCCAACACTACACAACTAGCTGTGGGAAAGACCATGACAATGAAAATACTAGAACATGAATTCCAATAGAACCAAGTTGTAACTCATTTAAAAAGTAAATTTCTACACTATTTTTTTCCTTCCATGATTCCTAGATCATGAACCAGAATCTCCCCAGTACTGTGTAATGCCTTATCAGGTAGTAGAGGAAGTTACCAAAGGGAGAATCAGTCACATCATGGGCTCCAAGTTTTCTGATAATGCTTCTTCTAGCTTAGCTTATTTGTGAAAATTTGCTGCCCAATGGGAACCATATTCTTTTCAAAAATTTATTAGCATGGTTCTATTTTGTGAATTGTTTTCAGATAAGTGAATCACTTAATATACACAGACAACAAAGTAAGCATAGAAGCAAAAGAGTTTCAAAAAATAATCCCCCTTTTAGCCAGGTGCAGTGGCGCAAGACTGTAATCCCAGCACTTAATCCCAGACTGTAATCTCAGGGAGGCTGAGACAGGAGACTCACGAGTTCAAAGCCAGCCTCAGCAAGGGCAAGGCACTAAGTAACTTAGTGAGACCCTGTCTGTACATAAAACACAAAATAGGGCTGGGGATGTGGCTCAGTGGTCAAGCGCCCCTGAGTTCAATCTCCAATACCAAAAAAAGAAAAAAAAATAATCCCCCTTTTGACACCACTGTATTCCTTTATATAGACATACTATATACAAGTACCTGCAATAAAATCTATTGTACATCATGGTGACTAGAGTTAATAACAATATATTGTACATTTGAAAACTGCCCAGAAAATTGACTTTAAGTATTCTTACCACAAAAAGTAAGGTAAAACGTATGCAAATTGCTTGACGTAGTCATTTGACAGTGTACACACTCATCAAAATGTCATGTTGTACACCATAAGTATATACAATTTTTGTCCATTTAGAAAATAAATTAAAATATTTATATTAATATAAAATTAACAAATACCACTTTTTAAGTACATATTCTGTGCCAGGCACATTTTATATGCTATCATATTTAATTCTTAAATTAATTCTGAGAGATAGGCATTATTGAGCCATTTAATGGTTGAGGAAAATGAGGCATCTTTATCCATGGGAACATGCTTTAATAATAAAGGTTAGTATTTCCTTTACCAAAAAAATATCTAGTATTGAATCTATTTTATGTAATTTGACAAGGCTACTTAACTTAGTGACTTGGAAAAAAATGAAACATTTATAATATTTAGGCACTGAGAGAGTTTCTTCTGCTCTTAGGAGAGGTTCTTTTATGCCTCTTCTAGACTTACCAAAGACTCCTTAAATAAGCCTCCTTTTAATCATCAATTAAAGAAACAGCCAGGCAGGCATTTAATTGACTTTTCCATGTTAGAGAGCCAATCAATAACCAATATTGCAAGACAAGACACAATCCTTACCGCTTAATCAGTTTTGTAGGCACTCAAAGGAGTGCTTTTTATTTGAAAACTGTAACTGCAAAAAAATATTTAGGACTTAGGTCCTTAAAATTGTGTTTGATATGAGTATCTCTACTACTTTCAAAAATATAACTGAGAGATAATGTTCCAGGACTTGGCAAAAAATATTTATATATATAGTTTTTTCAAGCCACAATGGCAGAAGCTACTATTGCCTCCCAAAAGTCCTTCCCTGGTGTTTCTTACTAACAGAATCCTGAGTTTTGCTGGGCATTGATACTCATCCTAATTTCCTAGGATCCCTTACAGTCAGGTGAGGTAATATAAATAACTTCTTACTGAACACACATAGGTAGAAGTGTTACGAGGGATTTCCAGGAAATCTACCTTAGAAGTCTGGTTTATCTGGGAGAAGTATTCATTTGTTCTTTCGACTTTTCTCCTCCTCTCAGTTTGCAACACAGATGTATACACACACACACACATATGCAGATGGGGGCTGGGGAGCTGGTTCCCTGATCACTATGAAGCTGCACTCTCAACCCTGGACTACTTATAAGACTTCTTTTATGAGACTCAGAAATAATAGTCTGTTCAAGGGGTCAAGACAGGAATTCTGTTATGTGCAGCCTAACTTCATCCTAATAGATACAACCAATACCCAAATATAGCTCCTCCTCACCCTACCACACAAAGAAAAGTGAAGTTATGGGCTAGCCTCATGGAAGTCCCCATGCGAAAACAGGAAAAACAGAAAATTAAAGTCAGAAATTCAGATTAGCATAATCAAAACCATTAGGAGACAATTATTGAATTGGAATAGAAATCCTCCTGCTGACTAACAACTAAAACTTCTGGGCAAAATACCTTTTGAAAACCCCAATCGTTTGAAAGGCTGAGAAACTTATGAAGACTGAGAAACTAGAGGTGCTGAGATCAGGATAAGGAAGGAATCGAGAAAGGCAAGTATCTGGGGCCACCTCTACCCTCATTGTAACTGTTGATTCCAAAAGCAAAAGCAGCAGCCAGGAGACTGAAAATCAGGGTAGAGCTACTAGCAATTTCATGGTGCTGCCGAGACAAGAAATAGGGTTCCAGGTCCTCTGATAAGGAGAACCCTGGTAAACACCTCAGTACTTTTAATGCAACCCCAAAGAACTCCTGGAAATATGTCAGCTCTCATGAGGAATAAGTTCCTGTTTCAAATCATTTGCATTCCTGTCTTGATCCTAGCCTAGACTGCCTGCTGAAAATGTAAATCCTATGTGAGCTGGGCACTGTGGTGCACCCCTGTAATCTCAGCAATTTGGGAGGCAGGAGTATTGCAAGTTAGAGACCAGCCTTGGAAATTTAGCAAGACAATCTCAAAAATAATTAATTGGGGCTGGGAGACTTTTGGTCTGGGAGCTCAGTTGGTAGAGTGCTTGCCAAGAATGCACAAGGCCCTGAATTCAATCCCCAGCACCACACGTACAAAAAAGTAATAATTAATTAATTATAAATAGTAAATCCTATGAGGAACCTAAAAACTGTTGAGCTGAAAGTAATAAGCACTAGAGACTAGAAAGGGTTTGAATTTGATCAGTGCTTACTATATGAATGTATGAAAATATCACACAAAACCCCATTAATATGTACAATCAATACTTGTTAATAAACAATAATAAATTTTAAAAGAACATTATTGAGACTATTGATGATATTTGGATGAGGTTTGAGGATTAGGTGATAATAATAAGCTGATTTCCTGATTTTTATGGTTTTACTGTGATTTTGCAGAATGTTTTGTTTATAGGTAATATAAACTATTCAAGGGTAATAGGGCATTATATCAGCAACTTATCCCTAAACACTTCAGAGGGAAAAAATTTCTATGTATTATTATAGCAACTTTCTATAATTTTGAGTTTGCTTCTTCCTGAAACAGTAAGAATTTTCCAAGCAACTAAAAGATATCATGCCACACATTCAAAAAGTGCTATAAAACCCATACATTAGAAAAAAAAATCTAGGTACATCATAATAAAACTTGAGCAAGAAACTTTTCATCATACTGATAACCTTCTTTGTTGGCTTGGAATTTTTGATGAAGGGGACATCCACTTCCTACGAGTACCTCTGAACAGGCCTGAGGTCCTGACAACTCAATCCAAAAATCCACTGTGGTTATGTGTTATAGTTTGGAAATGAGATGTCCCCTACCCCCCCAGAAAAAGCTCATATGGCAACAAAGGAATGTTCAGAGGTGAAATGATTAGATTATGGAAGCTGTGACCAAATCAATGGATTGATCCACTTGATGAATTAATAATTTGAATGGATTGGTAAGTGGTAACTATAGGCAGGTGGTGCATGGCTGGAGAAGGTATAGGTCACTGAGGACAGGTTCTTGGAGATTATATTCTGTCTCTGATTCCTCTCACTCTTTGTTTCCTAGCTGCCATGAACTGAAGCCCTTTCCTCTGCCACATCCTTTATCCATGATATTCTGCCTTACCTCAGGCCAAGAACAATGGAGCTGGTCAACCATGGACTAAATCTCTGAAACCATGAACCCCAAATAAACTTTGCCTTCTCTAAGTTCTTCTTGTCAAGTATTTTGGTCACAGTGACAAAAAAACTAACACATTTTCCAAAGAGTACCACGTTCAGTCTTCAACATTTCTATCTTTATGACTCTCAGTCAGGATAAAGCTGCACCAGATTTAATTCCATTCCCTATCCCAGGGATTTTTTTTCCACCTTGAATTAAAGAGAAAAGTTAAACAAACTTCTTGCTATATTTCAGCAAGCTGTTGAAACAGCATTCTTCAGACAGACTCACCATTACACCTCACTCTAATGTATCCCTGACTTAGCTATAAATTACATGGTGAGTCATAATAGTACAGATTAATACAAAACTTTGAAGGAAAATTCTATAAAGTACACTTGAAACTTGAAGCTCATTGGTTGTTTGGTGGTGGTTGTCATGGTTTTCCAGGATCTGAGACCCATTCTATGTTTGGGAAAGCCACTGCGTGAATCTTAGAGCAAGATAAGGGATAGGCAGTCAATTATGCATATTCATTAAGCTTGACAAATTATGGAACACTTCTTAGAGCTTTGAATTGGGAGCAAGTGACGAGGAAGCCTTATTACACCTTATTTTGGTTGAGAGAGGGGAAGCCTCCACTGACTACATTCCAGAGTGGTAAGGGCAGCTCTGCAGTGGACAGGCCCACTGGTGGCATTGGCTCCCTAAGCTGGGTGTTTCTGTGCAATGACTATCTGTGTTGTCAACTACACAACTTCCCTTAGTCCTTGGATATTTATTTTCCAAGCCTAGTTCTCCAGTCTTTCCATCAATTCTATGAGTTACCTAATGCTTTCCTCATAAATTCCTTTTTTTCCTGATGTTCACAAGGTTTGGCTTCTACTATTTGTAACCAAGAAAGTGAATAAAACCAGTTTTCAACATTAAACAAAATTCAACCCCCCCCCTTTTTTTTTAAACCAAAGGGAGTCTATCCCAGAGGTGAATCAATTCCTACACTTTAGTCTGTAACACTAATAGGAACTTTTCAGTGGAGGGCACCTCGATTTTTTTTTTTAAATCTCATTCTAAAGCAAGCACCCAATTTCACAAACAACATTTTGAGGACTGCTCATGGTTGCAATATATCAGCCACACAGGACAGGGTAATTGACTTTTATGTTTTGTTATCTGATTTTATATAGTTTATGTCACTTGCTTGAGTCTTTACTATAACTTCCATAGAAGAAAAGGAAACAAATCTTTCAATTTAAAGGGATAAAAGAAATAGAGCAACTCCTCCTACCTACCTGCACACACATGAGCACATACATGTACATATCCAGGAAAACTTTTAAAGATATTCCCATTGTGTATCTCTGTTTAGGCAAAGTCTAATATTTCTCTGGGCTGAGATTCTTATCTGAGGAAACTGTACATTCTTTCCACAGAACATGGAGTGCCAAAAGATCAGAAGGTTTTGTCTCAAATAAAAAATTGTCACCACTCTACCAGGAAATTCTGAAGCTAACAAAAACAGGGCAGGCATTTTTTATGGGATGGCATTCCTTCTCTGCCAAAGACTTAACCTGATAATTCTCTTTCTAAATTAATGTTCTGAGACCAATTGGCTGTCATAGCCCCTTAGTTAATCAAATTCCTTTCACTCTCTCCACTGGTTCCTGGCCTATGGAAGATGCTCTGACCATTTCTCACTTGCCAATTACTGAAGAAATTTAGGTTCCCTTTGAAATATGGAACTCTACCATCTTTGGATATTCATGACATTCAGAGAACTCTAAGAAACCTGAGTATCCTGAGTATCCTAAAGACGATGCCCTTTCTCCACATTTTATTTAGGTTTATCATGCTGTCTCCATATTTGCATTGTGCCTACTTGCAACCCATTAGAGCCCATATGTGATGTTTCCTCTCTTGATGTCCTATCACTCAGTGCTGTGGGGTTGCACTATTTCCTGCCCATCACATTGACAGTTGGTCTAAGAAATAGTTTCTTTTTGCATCTTGATTCCAGAGTAAATGTGGCAGGATTTTTCTTCCTCTCTTCCACTGCTCTATCTCTTCCTGCCTAGCAGAAAATACATAAAGTTAAGGAGGACGGAGGACAAAAGAATGCAACTCATATACCCTCAACATTCACTAGGTGTCAGATTTCTTACCACTGCTGGTTGTAACAGTATTGTAACAGATGTAACAGTATATAACAGATGTAACATTACTATTTATTTAGTGACTACTTCATGCCATACACTCTATACTTTTGTATATGTATTATGTAATTTAATTTTAAATTTTTAACAACTCTGTGAAATAGATACTATTATCATGCACATGTAACTAAGTTTGCTAATTAGCAGACTTTTAAAATACAGAGACTATCCTATCTTTTCTGGATGGGCAAATCTAATCACAAAAGTCCTTTAAGGATGGAAAAGAGACATAGAAGTTCAGAGTCAAAGAAATATTTGAAAATGCTACACCATTGGCTTTGGGAAGTCCCTTTTCACATTTCTTACTTGCCCAGGGAGATAAAGGAAGATAAAGGAAGAGAACCATAAGCCAGGGCATGTGAACAGCCTCTAGAAACTGAGCAAGGCAAAGAAAGAGATTTTCCCCTCAAGCCTTCAGAAGATGCACAGCCTGCCAAAACTTGACTTTAGCCCAGCTAGACTGTTTGGATGTGTGACCTTCAGTGTAAAGGCAATAAATGTGTATTGTTTTAAGTCACCAACTTTTTGGAAATTTAATGTGTCAGTGGGAAAAAAACTAATACAGGTGCCTTGTCCTGGGTGGTTAGGGAAAGATAGGAGGTGATATATGGGAGGCTCGGGAGGGATGGGTAGAAGCTCCCTGGGCAAGTAAGAAATGTGGAAAAGAGACTTCTCAGTAGGAGGAGGAACAAGTACCAAGGCTCATGAATGACAGACAGCATGACAGAAGGAAATCTGGATATCCTGACAGGGCTGGACATGGAGCACAAGCTGGGAAAGGCAGAAAATAATTCCAGATGGTCTGATGTACAGGGACAAAGAGCAAAAGATTTTATCTTTCAGAAAAGGGTAACCATTAAAGGATTTTATAGCAGAGACTGGTGACATTGGACAAATTTTCATTTTAAGGAAAAGCACTCCTGTTATATTTTTCATCAACAACTTTCATCAGATATTTATTGAATACGGAAAATGGGCTGGAGGAGGGCTGTCCTAGAAACTAGGAGGAAGATTGTTGTCATCTAAGCAACAGACAAAAAAAGCCAGAAACAGCAAAGTTGGAGGATATCACAGATTTGAAAGATTTAAGAGGTAACATGCATGAGATTTGGTGATTTGTTTGATGTCAACATGCTTTATAACTTGAGCAGATATTATTGCTCTTAACCAAGATTTTAACAAAATAGCCAAGGAGAAAAAAAAAATGATACAGTCAATGTTTAAAAGGGTGACATTATTTTGGTTTTGAACAAATAATACAAATACAATTTATTAAGTGCCTATTATATGCTAACTCTTTATATACATTTCTTTTGGGGGTTATATATTTAAGGTATACAACATGCTATTTTGATATACAAGTAAATTGTGAAAAGATTGATATAGTTAAGCAAATTTACCTATCTATCAGCTTCCATAGTTACTGTATGTGTGTAAGAGTACCTGAAATCTATTCTATCAGAAAATCTTCAGTGTACAACATTATTAACTATAGTCCTACTAAAATAAATTAAAATGGAGATCAAGAGCAAACAAAGCCAAATAAGCCTCATAAATGACCTTAACTTTGCTTAATTTGCAAACATAATTGAAATTTAACTTGGGTTATTTTTTATAAATGTCTTTTTTAAAACAAATAAAACATAAGGCTAACCAACCATAAACCTCTAAATAACTAATATAACTAGCAACTTTCCAGCAAGATAGACCAAATAAAACAACTACCTAACTGCTACTGAGCGAGTATTTTCTCTAATTTACTCTCTTGTTTGCCTTCCCTTTACATTCCATGTGGGTTGAGCCCCCAAACCACTTTTGGTTTAGAACTGCATAATTCAGGAATTCCTATCTGCTCAAACAAAATCCTTAAAATTGTATTGTGCCTCAGTTTACTTTTTAATAGCCTCCATGCTGTTAGAAATCCAGATTTATCCATCCTATATAACTGCAAGTTTGTGCCCTTTGATGTATTTCTCCCCATTTCCTCCCCATCCTTGTCCACATTTCCACTATTCTGTTTCTATGCATCCTACCTCTTTAAAGATTTCACATATGAGATCATATGGTTTATTTCACTTAGGACAATGTCCTCCAGATTTATCCATATTGTCATGAATGGCAGCATCTTCTTTTTAAAAGTTGAATAATATTCCATATACAAAAATGCATCACAATTTCTTCATCCATTAAACCATTAATGGATGTTTAGGTTGTTTCCATATCTTGGCTATTGTGAATAATGCTTTAACAAACATAGAAGTGCAGATATCTCTTTAAGGTACTAATTTAATTTCTTTTCAGAATACACCCAGAAGAGGGATTAATGGATCTTGTGGTAGTTTAGAACTTCAATTTTTAATTTTTTGAAGAACCTCCATGATGTTTTTCATAATGGCTGAACCAATTTACATTCCCTCCAACAATGCAATAAATTTCCCTTTTCCTCACACTTTCACCAACACTCATAATCTGCCTTTTTGATAATAGTTTAAAAGATATGAGGCAGTATCTCATGGAGATTTTGATTTCATCTACCTGACAATTAATGCTGTTGAGCATATTTTCATATACCTGTTCACCATTTTTCTGTCTTTGGAAAAATGTTTAAGTCTTTTGTCCATTCTTAAATAAGATTACTTTTATTATTTTTTTCTATTGAGTTATGTGGGTTCCTTAGGTATTTTAGATAGTAAACCCTTATCTGTTTAATAATTTGCAAATGTTTTCTCCAGACCATATGCTGCCTTTTCATTTTGTTGATTATTTTCTTTGTTTTTCAGTTTGATAAAGTCCTATTTATTTGTTTTTGTTGTTGTTGCCTGAACTTTGGGAATGATAGCCAAAAAAAAATTATTGCCAAGATCAATATCAAAGAGTTTTTCTCTTATGTTTTCTTCTAGGAGTTTAATTTTTTCATATCTTTAACATATTTTGAGTTGGGTTTTGTATGTGATCTAAGATAGTGTTATACAGTGACAAACAATGCTGTCAAGTCTTCTTAATTGAAGACAACTTATTGTTTATCTTGAGAACATATATGTAATGGATTGTATCTGCTTGGCCATATAAAAGATTGGGGTTTCTTCCTATCATTGATCATTGTGGATCTCTTAGCCTGTGCACATTATGTTCTGATTTAAAGATTATTAACTAATAAACTGTTTTATTTCTCTACTTTCTTTGTGGAAAGGATTTCTAGGTAGGAAGAAAATTTTGTATTTAATATTTTTCACTGACATATGCTTGGAGGTGGCTTGCATAGATGACATTTCCTTCTGCCTCTGTGACTTCACTCTGCACTTTCATTCTGGGACTCTGGCATACATTCACTTCTCACTCTGGCTTTCCATCTTTGCTCCATCCTTTAAACAATACTCCAGGTCTCTGGCCAGGTTCTAGCCTCTTCTTAATCTGAAAAAAATTTCAGTGATCTGGTGGTGGAGGTGACCATCTATGTTAGTTCATTGATTTTATACAAAAGACCAGAGGCAGTTTTGAAACTTAGAGCAAATCACTTACCACCAAATCAGATTTCTACTTGCTCATTAAGCCTAGCAGCCAGGGGTGCTCTCACCCTTCATATTCACATTCCAAAGAGGTGGCTTCCAGGTCCTCAAGAAAGGTATTTCTAGATCACAAAACTGACAAAAGTACTATCTAGCCAACAAAAAGATTTATGCACATTTCAATGGAAAGCAAATTATAAGTTTTTAAAGTAAACACTCTAAGAAAAAGGATGGGGAAGAAGTCCCTTCTTTGTTTCCAAAGAGAGAATTAAATTGCTTATTTACAATTTGTATTTGTCTGTAAGTATGAAGAGTACCTCTGAGCATTCAAACAAGGTATGAACCCAAATAAGGTTGTTTTGGCTATTGTTGTTTGGCTTTTTAAAGATTTAGTAGTGCAATGGGTTGAGGAGTGAAGATACAAGTAGTGAGAACAAGCAGTTGACGTCATTTGGAAGAAGTTTGGTCAGGAAGAAAAGCAGGGAGATCAGACTTCTTTCAGAGGATAAGGTTTGTGGCAAAGATCCAATCAGATGTATTTGCAAAGGGCCAGTTTCAACAAAAAGGACCAGGAGAAAGGGAAGAGTATAAAGGATATTCCAGAATTTTGAAGAAAGTGAGAAGAAGGATAGGCAAAAGCCAGGAAGAGGGATTCATATGGCCATGGGGAGAAACAGGACTCTTCATCCAAGTCCAGAAGATTGGAAAAAGGGGAGAAAGAATGGGAACATTCAGACTTCAAGGATACATGAAGGAAAGGGTATAAGAACTTAAGTGCATTTACAATTAATATGCTCTATACTATAGACTATAGTAAACTGGAGGCAAAGAGAACCATAAAGAGAGAAGGATCATAATTTAAGAAACTTCATGGAAAGCAAAGACAGTGAGTATTAATATTTAAAGGCCAAAGAGATGTATGAGTCCCAAATTGATATCATAGGGTTTGTTGTGAGGCTGAGAGGAGATGATGCTTAAGCTCTGCAGCTTTAGTGCTGCTCAGGCTGTCCTAACAAAATATAGAATGGAAGCGGGGCTTAAACAGAAATCTATCAACCAACTGCTAGTCACCCACTATAGTCAGGTACTGTTCTGGGAACTTTATACACATCATTCCATTTAATCCCTTTAGTTATCTAGATTAGGCTTTATTATACTCATTTAAAAATGAATAAACTGAAGTTCATAAATAATACAATTTTCCTAAAATCACATGGTTATTACAAGAGGGCCAGGATTCATACCCAGATATATTTGACTCCAGAATTCATGATATTTTTACTACTTTGCCCCAGAAAGCTACTTAACTAATGCCTCTCTAAGGAAAAATCAGTCACTCATAGGCAAGGTCAAATTAGAGCTTGTAGGTGATCTAAGAAAGTAGAAAAACATCTATAGTAGGGAAATGCCTATAATATATTAAACTGTAAGAAAACTTGAAGAAGACTAGAATTTAGTGGGCCTCCTACCTACCTCATCTATCAGGGTCATTCCCATCTCTCCTTGTGTCCCAGAAGGCCATTGTACAAGACTGTGGAAATAGAAGTTATTTGTAGAAACCTAATAGAAATCAAATAATTTCTGCCATAGAAAGGTAAGTTTTGTAGAAATTAATTTGACTTCCCTCCCCCACATTGAATAACCCACTTCTACTTTTTGATTTTTTTCAATTTGCTTAATGTAAATACATTTCATCATATTTTTGTTGTTGTTCTTTTTAGATATATATGACAGTAGTGTGTATTTTGACATATTATAGATACATGGAGTATAACTTCTAATTAGGATCCCTTTCTTGTGGTTGTACATGATACAGAATTTCACTGATGGTGTATTAATATATGAACATAGGAAAGTTATGCCCAATTCATTCTATTGTCTTTTCTATTCCCACTCCCTCCCTTGCCTTCATTCCCCTTAGTCTAATCCAATGAACTTCTATTCCCTGCCCCCCATTGTGGGTTAGCATCCATATATCAGAGAGAACATTTGGCCTTTGGTTTTGGGATTGGCTTATTTCACTTAGCATGATAGTCTCCAGTTCCACCCATTTACCAGCAAATTACATAATTTCATTCTTCTTTATGACTGAATAATATTCCATTGTGTATATATAACACATTTTCTTTATCCATTCATTTGTTGAAGGGCACCTAGGTTGGTTCCATAGTTTAGCTATTGTGAATTGAGCTGCTGTAAACATTGAGATGGCTGGGTCACTATAGTACGCTGACTTACATTTCATCCTTCTTAATAGGCTACAATTGTACATGCTCTTTGGATTCCTTGTTAAACTACTTGTAACTAAACTTTCTGGTTTCTTCAAGAATTAATGAGTTAGGGCTGGGGTTGTGGCTCAGCGGCAGAGCGTTCCCCTATCATGGGCGAGGCACTGGGCTCCGTTGTCAACAACACATAAAAATAATAAATAAATAAGTAAATAATAAAGTAAAAGAAAAAGAATGAATGAGTTAAGTAGAATCTTTGAGGTGTGCTCATTTTGTATTTGTAAGAGAATCATGGCTTTATCTTCTTTTAAAACCAACATATTTTCATCCTTGTTTGTTCCTAATTTCAAATTGCCCCACAATGAGCTTTACATGTCTACAGAGCTCATGACTTTTTATTCATGTTGCAGGAAGTAGACTGCCTTCCCTGAAGACTAAGCCATGGAGCTTAGTCTTAGTCTTATGTCGCTGGGAAGAAGAGAAGATAGAAGTAAGCTACCCTTCCTCACTGGTAGAATGAGGAAAGGACACAGGAAATGAGAGTGAACAAGATCAGACATGAGTATCCTCTTTTCTCTACACTCCTAAGAATAGAGTCTCATGTGGAAACAGGGCTGGGAAATAGTAAGGTAGGCAGGAAAGAGCCCAAGAAAGCCAGTCTATTTCCTGACTTGTAGGGTGGGGAGGCCACAAACCTGACTTGGAGTTCCCACATTTGTGTTCCAGAGAAGGTGCTAAGGGAAGATACCAATGGGTGTAAATGGCTAGAGACATGCACAGGGCTCCTCCAGGTCTCTGCAAGGGGAGCGGATGAGTCAATGAGTCACTGCTCTGTCCTGCAAAGGGATGCAGAGTACTGTGGCATCACCAGATAAAGTACAGGATATACAGGTAAGGTGGAATTTCAGATTTAAAAAAAAACAAATAATTTTCAAATATTTCTTTAACCCCTCCATATTCTAAAAGTAAATTCAAATTTAACTAAATATCCTGTTTTCTGTTGTTGTTTCTTTTGCTTTGTTTTTCTTCTAAATTTGACTGCCTCCAAAAGTGGACTCACAGCCTCCTCCTGCTCCACCCTGCATTGTTCCAGAAACACATACCTAGACACTGTCCTGAAGAGGGACAGCACTAAAGGCAGAGATACAGAAACCATCTGGGTGTGGTAGTGTGCACCTGAATTCCAGCAATTTGGGATGCTGAGGCAGGAGGATCACAAGTTCAAGGCCAAACTGAGCAATTTAGTGAGACCCTGTCTCAAAAAATAAAATGAGGGAGGGGTTCTGGGGAAGTAGGTTAATGGTAGAGCACTTCTGTGTTCAATCTTCAGTACCTCAGAAAAAAGGAGGAAGTGGAGGAGGAGGAGAAGAAGAAGAAGAGCAGGAGAAGGAGAAGAGAAGGAGGAAGGGGAGGAAGGGAGAGTAGAGGAAGGAGAATAAAAAGGAAAGAAGGAAGGGACGGAGGGAGGAAGGAAGGAAGGAAGGAAGGAAGGAAGGAAGGAAGGAAGGAAGGAAGGAAGGAAGGAAGGGAGGGAGGGAGGGAGGGAGGAAGGAAGATGAATAGAAGGTTAAAAGCTAGCAGTATCCAAACAGGATCATCTAAAATTGAAAAAGCAATTTTTTTGTGACCATCAATTAGCAGGTTTAAAGTTGTTCTCACTCTGCCTCCTGCAGACAGATTCCTGTAAATGAATACTTAGTTATAGAGAAATAAAGAAACTATATATTCCTTTGCACATCTAAATAATATTTATGTTAAAGTTTTGAAAGCTAAACCACAATAAAGGAGGGGAGGGAAAGAAGAGAAGTTCAGTAGATTAGACAAAGGGGAACAAAAGGAGAAAGGGGGGATAGGAATAGGAAAGACAGAATAAATCTAACATAATTTTCCCATGTATGCACATGAAAATACCTAAGTGAATCCCACCAACATGCCAACTCACAAGAATGAGGTTCTAATTAGAATAAGATATATTACATGCTTGTATAATTTTATCAAAATGGATTCTACTGACATGTATAACTAAGAAGAATCAATAAGAAATTTTTGACACTGCCATGCTGGCTGGAACAGATGCTTGGATTAGGAATATGGACAATTCCTAATGCAAAGGGAGGAAGAGAATGCCTGCCCTCTCTTAGGAGAAGCACTCAAAGTTCCTGCTATGCGGGAGATCTGTGGCAAATGCCACAGGACCATCTGTGTCTATACCAGTAAGGGAATCCAGAAAGCTCGTGACTCTCTCACTTTTGTTATAAAGTGATTATTGGAGTACCAAGTTTCATAAGTTAACTACATTTGTTTGTAGACCATGCAGGACCACAGGGAACTTCTACAAATTACTAGAGGAACAATTAAGTTAAATTCAGCAACTAAATTTCCCTTCAGTGAAAGCACCTGAGGTCCTCTCTCCAGGAAGGCATTACATGTTCTACTTCACAAAGCTTTTATTAAGATTAATAAATTGATGTTTTCAAAGGTGATTGAGGACTCTAGATAAGTGTGTCTACATTGTATGCTTCAGAAATTTATAAAGATTTGCATTATTGAGGCATTTACTGTGGACTCCAAAAAAAAAAAAAAACAACAACAACAACAAAATACAAACCAGTATTAATCAGAACATATGTGTGAGAAAAGTACCTCAGGAGTTTATATGAATCTGGATATAGTTTATTTCTCCCTATGTTAGTCAGCTGCATGACACTGTGAGGTACCAGTGTGCAGTAACCAAAATACCCAAGATAATCAACTTAAAAAGAGAAAACCAAGACTTTTAAAGGTTATTTTGAAGAGGTTTAAGTCTACAGTTGATTGACACTATTTTGGGGTCTGTGGCAAGGAAGAACATCATGATAGGGAGCATGTGGTAGAGCAAAGTTGCTCACTTCATGGTGGCCAAGAAGCAGAGAGCGAGAGAGACAAAGTATCCAGTGTACCAATATTCTCCTGAAGGGAATACCCCTGTAACCTAACTTACTTCCATTAGGTCCCATCTCCTAAAGGTTCCACTACTTCCCAATAAAGCCAAGGGCTGAGAAGCAAGGCTTTTGCATATGGGCCTCTGGGTGACATTCCAGATCCTAACCATAACACTCCTCCAATTAGAGTAGAAAAAGCTATAATTCATAAGACATGGGGTAAATTGACAGAAAGGTTTAGTCTTGATGGAGGGGTGAAATTATCCCTAAAGACTGCTCTGATCCCCAGTAATAAAAGTGAACTTCAAAAGAATTAGTAATTGAGTCTAAGAACAAAGATCAAGAATGTTATAGCAATACAAAAATAACCAGCACTCAAGAAGGTAAAAATTAAAAATGTTTAGCAACCAATCAAAAATTGCAAGACATACAAAGAAGCAGAAAAGTGTGACCCATAATGAGGATAAAAATCAATCAATAGAAATAAAATCTAAAATAGCAAAGATGATAGAATTCATGGACAAGGGACATCGTAACTGTTATTAACACTATGTTCTATATATTTAAGAACACAGAAGAAAGATGGAGCATGTTAAGTAATCATGAAAACTATAAAGAGATATTTTTTTAAATAACCTATATTGAACTACAACATCTAAGATGAAAAACATGCTAGACAGGAGGCTAGTAGTTGTAGTCTGACCTCTGCCTCATGCTAAAAAAAACAGCCAACAGATAAATGACAAGTTGTATGAGCTACAATATGGCTGCAATTTTACTCACTCCCCACAGATTACCCATAAATTTTGTGTTTTGTGGCCCATCCTAAACAGAAACAAATAGGAAAGGGAATTTGGGGAAATATGTTTCAATCAAGCTAAACTGACACATTATAAAAAACCACCACAGCAACTATAATAGCATTTGTGGGACAGCAGATGCTCTCTCTGGTTCCAATTAGCATTGACAATCAAAAATGTGGCTGTGGGTGGTCTAGCCAAGCTCCTCAGAAAATGAAGTGTTTTGTAATCACCTTTCCCTATATTTAGAAATCCTGTCTGAACACTATTTTCATCATGTACAAGTGGCCCACACTGCCTTTTAATGGAAAGTCCACACAAGGGATGAAAAGATTTGCTGGAGAATACAAACACAACTAAACAATGCCACAGTAAGATCCATCTAGAAAATCCCTCCTCCCTTTGCTATTCAAAGTCATAAGGAAAGAGATTTAGGTGTCTGCTCTCAGAAAAGATATTGACAAACTGCAGAATGAGCCAGAATAGCAGTAAGTACTTAAATGAACTTGAATTTCAGTTTCCTCAAAAGGATGATGGTTCCAACCATGAGCTCTTTAAGTTAATTTAACCTGATGCAGACAACAGCTCAGTGGTGACAAAACGAGGTAACAAAATCTTTCCTGAATGTGGCCCACAGGTCATTTTCCCCACTGAGGAGAATATCTGGAACCCACTTATTAGGATCTCAAAGTGTTTCCATTGTGCTAAACACTGGTAAGAGTGGTGGCCAGAGATCTTCACAGACATAGTAGCAAAGGGGCCTCATTGGTGAGAGCCAAACCAACCTCAAATTGTGTCCAGTGGATGCAACCATAAAGCCATCCTTCGTGGTCCAAAGGAGGAATTCAGCAACTGATAAAGGAACATCTGATGAAAACAGCCTACAATAAAGAGCAGCTGGCGTCAGAAGCAGGACTTGGGGATGGGGACTTCTCTTTAGGAACAGGGTATCTGGGGACCATACACACCACCACCACCATTACATCTGTGAAAAGGTTTAAAGGGCACTGTGACAATAAAGACTTCAAGTTCTAAGTGCTGAAAAGATAAAAGGCTAAAAAAATTGAGCAAAGATCTATATTAGGTCATTCCAGAGCCATTGAGTTCACGGTAGTTCTGTATTAGTCAGCTTTCCATTACTACAACAAATTCCTGAGATAATCAACTTATAAAGAGAAAAGGTTTATTTTGGTTCATGGTTTAAGAGGTCACAGTTCATAATCAGGTAGACCCAGTGCCTTTAGGCTTCTGCTGGCGATATCAGATGGCAATGTCAGGGAGCACATGGCAAAGCAAAACGGCTTACCTCATGGGCAGGGAGCCGAGAGGGGAAAAAAATGGGAGCCTATAATCTCCTTTAAGAACATTCCCATGCTAAAGATTTCCCACTAGGTTCTTACCTCTTAAAGATCCTACCACCTCCCAATAGCGCCATGCTGGGGACAAAGCCTTCAAAACTTGGCCTTTGGGGGACATGACAGATTCAAACTACATCTTAGGGATTTTTTGTGCTACCAGACTAAAGTGCAGTTTTACCTTGTACATTCAAAATCTCAAATACATACACATTTTCAATTTCTTATTTCCAAGGGACTCGGGAACATAGATTTTTGTGCCAGCTTTCGGTTGCCTGTAATAATTACAGACATACCTTTTTCATCCTTGTGACACTCCTCTGCAGTAATCAGGGATGAGCATTTTCAGAAGGCTCAGACTCAGAAAAGCAGCTTAGGGATGGAGAACAGCTGAAGATCATTGCATGATGGAATAAGCCCAGGTCATCAGCTAGCATCAATCAAGATGCAGGCAGCCCTCCTCTTAAACACCATTATGGACTGAAGACCTGCACTTAAGATATGCAGTGAACTTTTGGCCTGTTGACATAATTACCTTTGCCCAGCTAATGGTTTCCCAGGGTGTGAAAACTATGGTAAGATGGTAGGTGCCTTTTTGTGGCTAGTTGACGATTAAGAGGTTTTAGTGCCATTCACCAAATGTTAAATCACAAACAGGTAATTCCAGGGCATAATAACTACATGACTACTTGAATTTCACTTCAGTTCTCCAGAGGAAATGAGCAATTACATATGGCCAAAGTTTTTCTTTCTCAGGAAAATTCCAGAAAGCTGCAAAATGTGAGTACTAAGAATATGCTTTATTTTTTTCTCTGTTTAAAATTATGATTGTCCCTCAATATTCTTTTTTTTTCCTTTGGCACCAGAGATTGAACTCGGGGACACTCCACCACTGATCCACATCCCCAGCCCTATTTTGTGTTTATGTAGAGACAGTGTCTCACTGAGTTGCTTAGCGCCTCACCATTGCTGAAATTTGAACTCGCAATTCTCCTGTCTCAGCCTCCCAAACTGCTGGGATTACAGGTGTGCACCACCACGCCCAGCTGTCCCTCAATATTCTCATATTTGGCTCATTAACGAATGTCAAATGTTGTAAATTATCAGTAGCAATCTTCATCAAGAACATAAGTAGATAGCCGGGCGCGGTGGCGCAAGCCTGTAATCCCAGCATTTAGGGAGGCTGAGACAGGAGAATCGCGAGTTCAAAGTCAGCTTCAGCAACCGTGAGGTGCTAAGAAACTCAGTGAGACCCTGTCTCTACAAAAAACACAAAATAGGGCTGGGGATGTGGCTCAGTGGTGGAGTGTCCCCAAGTTCAATCCCCAGTACCCAAAAAAAAAAAAGAAAAAAGAACATAAGTAGAGAGATCATAATTAGTCTTGTACTAAGCTTCCTAATGAATCTATATGATGCAAGTAATTCACTGTCACATTGAAACTGTCTTGTTTCCCCATTTTCACAATTCTCCACTCCAACAAATATGAAGATTTACTCTTGAACATGAATTCACTAACCATTGTATATTGAATTATTGGCCCTGATTATTAATCATTCCCTGGATCTATATTTTTTGCCATGTAAGTTTCCAGCTGGGCTTGGCCATGTATCTTCCTTTTGCTAACTGAATAGACCCAAAAGTTATAGTTAGTTTTGTGCATGAGACTATTTGAGTTTTCCTTTTCCCTCTTGGGCTTCTGCCATTGCCAGGAGAATATATCCCAGTTGGCCTGCTAGTCCAAGGAGGATAAAAGATATGTGGGGCAGAACTGGACCCAACCTGCAGCTCAAAGCCAACCTCAGTTGAGCTGAGAGTTGATAAGCTCATCCCATTGGCTCATGGCTCCTGGGCAAGAGTGAGATAGTCCTTTTAAGCCTTGTGAAATTTGGGGCACATGTGTTAAGCAAACAAAGATAAACTGATCAATCATTTATTGAGCCTCTGTGATGTTATAGACATGGGTTAGGAGGAGGACCTACATAGATATGCAAAGCATGGTCCTTGCCTTCCAGAATGGTCCAAACTCACCTGAAGGTACTATCTTTTCACAATAGGATACTTCCACCTTTGAGGAGGGGGCAAAGTCCCAGGCTCTCAGACTCCTACTTCAAGGTCATCTTATTTCATGATTTCAGCCGCATTCTTGTCCATGGTGACTTCCACAATGCCAATAAAGAAAGCTAGCTAAAAGGATATGGGAATGCTTATTAAAGTTTGGGCAGCCAGATTTTGAAGGATTTTTTTTTCTCATTTTCCAAATAAAACGAAGTCATTTAAGTATACCTTTAAATCTGAGGTTCTCAAAAAGCTGCATAATAAGCTCAACGAGAAGTGAGTATTTCTGATTCAGTCTGTCTGGGATGCTGCATCTGTGTAGTTCATTTCAACCCTCCTCTCTTTTTGATGCATGGAATTATGAAATCATCAGTCTACAGGCCACAAGTTGAGGAGCCCTACTCAAAATGGCAAATTTAGTTAGTCATGATGGTACGTTACCTGTAGTTTCAGCTACTTAGGAGCCTGAGGCAGGAGGCTCGCTTAAGCTCAGAGTCTGAGACCAGCCTGGGCAATATAGTGAAACCTTGTCTCAAAAAATAAAATAAAAATAAAAAAGCTAGCTATCCTTGCCTTTTAAGATGTACTTTGACATGAATTTACATGGACCTCATGCTTTGCTTCTTATCACCATAGCTCTTTGGTTCCTAAACTTCTGCAAGTTTCCTTGCTCCATTTTTCAACAGCATTTCACCTTATTTCCTGATCCCTGACCCTTGACGTGACCTGCCTGGACTCTGGGTATTGCTTTGAACTTTGAGCAATCAACAGATGATTTTTGAATGAACTGACAAGTTTGTCACCACCTGGCTCTAGACCCCCACCTGTTCTTCCTGGTTTACTGACTCCTCAATCTGCAGGATTGTGGGAGCCAGCTGCATTTATCTATCTTTATCTAGGTTCTGAGTCCTCCTCATTCCTTCGTCAACATCCACCCCACTTTTCCCTCTCTGGTCCACTAATACTCAGGGCTGACACTCTGTGCTTTCACTTCATTGGGATGTACAACCTATGAGAAATCATATCCCAGGTCATCCTCCTTGCTATTGTTAAGACTGGTCTGAACTCACAGCTTTGACACATCTTCAAGAGGAAGGAAAGTGGAAGAAACTGAAAACTGGTTTCTATCGATAAATAATAACTAGCTGCCTATGAATAGGTCAAGGCAAAACAGAATCAAATGCTATCCCAGAAATGTCAACAATCACAGTGTTTACAGGCATGTTTACAATGCAGTTCTAAATCATTTAGAATTATTAAAGTGCAGTCCAGAATATAGAGCTGCAGCTCTTTAATAGGAATCAATAAATAATTCTAGCACATAATCAAATTAAAACTCTGCATTGCCATCTGGAACTTGGTGTTCACACACTGATTCAAAACCAGCTACCTGATGTAATTATATTTCTCCCTTGCCAGTAGTAAAAGAATTTCATGATATCCCAGAAGCACAAAAGAATTCTTTAAAAGCAAATACATACTAAGAGATAATAAGGTTCAAGTCTAGTCTGCATATTTAGGAGTTAGTCTCAGACATGGAACAGGACTTTGTCTTGTTTTGTTTTGTTCTAAGCATGTTCCAGACATGGAACAGGACTTTGTCTTGTTTTGTTTTGTTTCTTTTTTTCTCTCTCTCTCTCTCTTTTCCACAATTTTTTTATTGGTGCATTAGAGTTGTACATAATGGTGAGATTCATTGCTACATATTTGTACATGCACACACTAGGACAACATAATTTGGCCAATATCATTCCCCAGCACTTCCCCCTCCCTTGTCCCTTTCCCCTACTGATCTCCCTTCCTTTTCAGTGAGATCCCCACCCCACCCCCACCTTCTTTTCCTTTTTCCTCTCTAGCATTTGAAAGAAAACATATGATCCTTGACCTTCTGAGTTTGGCTTATTTCATTTAACATAATGTTCTCAAGTTCTATCCAAACACACACACACACATATAAATATATATACACATTACATATGTATATATGTGTGTTATACATAATACATTACACATATGTAATATATGTCTATATGTGTTTTGATATTTGTATTCTTTCATATATATAAGAACATATACATATATATATGGTTTGTTTGTGGGTTGGTTGGTTGGTTAGTACCAGGGATTGAACCACTGAGCCACATTCCCAGTCTTTTCTTATTTTTTATTTTGAAACAGGGTCTTGTCAATTTGCTGAGGCTGCCTTTGAACTCCCAATCCTCCTGCCTCAGCTTCCTGGACTTATTGGTGTGTGCCACCGTGGCTGGCTATTATTTATTGTGTTCTTGATGACTGCCATTCTGATTGGTGTGATATAAAATCTCAGTGTAGTTTTGGGGTTTTTTAAAATTAGTTTATTTAGTTGCATTTCAAGTCATAGTACATATATAGAGCTCAGTTTTTCCATTTCTCTGGTTGCAAACCAGATAAAGTCACACCATTTGTGTCTTCATACATGCACCAAGGGTAGTGATGACGATCTCAATCAACCATCTTTACTGTACCCATTCCCCTTTCCCTCCCCCCACCTCCTCCCTGCTGCATCCAGAGTTCCTCCATTTCTCCTATGTTCCCCATTCTCACCCCCCTTATGTATCAGCATCCACTAATCAGAGAGAACATTCGGCATTTGGTTTTTTGGGATTGGCTTGCTTCACTTAGCATAATGTTCTCCAATTCCATTCATTTGCCTGAAAATGCCATAATTTTATTCTCTTTTATTGCTAAATAATATTCCATTGTGTATATGTACCACAGTTTCTTTATCCATTCATCTATTGAAGGGCATCTGGGCTGCTTCCACAGTTTTGCAATTGTGAATTGTGCTGCTATAAACATTGAAATGGCTGCTTTATTGTAGTGTGCTGTTTTCAAGTATTTAGGGTATAGGCCAAGGAGTGGGATAGCTGGATCAAATGGTGGTTCTATCCCAAGTTTTTTAAGAAATCTCCATACTGCTTTCCAGATTGGTTGCACCAGTTTGCAATCCCACCAGCAATGTTTAAGTGTACCTTTTTCACCACATCCTCACCAGCACTTATTGTTGCTGGTATTTTGGATAGCTGCCATTCTGACTGGGGTGAGAAGAAATCTGAGGGTAGTTTTGATTTGCATTTCTCTAATGGCTAGAGACGTTGAATATTTCTTCATATATATGTTTATTGATTGTATATCTTCTTCTGAGAGGTTTCTATTCAGCTCCTTAGCCCATTTATTGATAGGGTTGTTTGTTTTCTTAGTGTTAAGTTTTTTGAGTTCTTTATATATCCTGGAGATCAGTTCTCTATCTGATGTACGTGTGGCAAAAATTTGCTCCCAGGATGTAGGCTCTCTGTTCACCTATTGATAGTTTCTTTTGCTGAGAAGAAGCTTTTTAGTTTAAGTCCATCCCATTTATTGATTCTTGCTTGTATTTCTTGTGCTATAGGTGTCTTGTTAAGGAATTCGGGGCCTGATCCCACATGATGAAGATTTGGACCTACTTTCTCCTCAATTAGATGCAGGGTCTCTGGTCTAATTCCTAGGTCTTTGATCCACTTTGAGTTGAGTTTTGTGCATGGTGAGAGATAGGGGTTTAGTTTCATTTTACTGCATATGGATTTCCAGTTTTCCCAGCACCATTTGTTGAAAAGGCTATCTTTTCTCCAATGAATGTTTTTGG
>PVHX01012881.1:0-57171 GCA_004024805.1 Geosciurus inauris | reverse complement strand
CTGAGTGTTAATATTGACATATCAGCAAACCAGTGCTTCTCAACCATTTTGACATCATATTACACATAGAAAATAATATTTAAAACACTGAAGTAAACAGAGTCATCTGTCCATGGGCTCAGGGGATCCTGTCCCAAGTATCGATAGGATCAAACGTACAGATAGAGCTACAAACCACCTGTTGGGAAGATCTGAGCTACACTGTATTCTTTAAATCCTGCCTTCCATGTACAAAGTGTTATTTCAAAGTGTTATTAGACTTTTGGCTATATGTCCATAATATTCGTACACTTTAATGCTAGTGAGGAGGTTAAGAGCAGATGTAAGGATTTGGAATCTGACTCTGCCACTTATTTTTTTTTCTTTTTCTTTTTCTTTCTTTCTTTCTTTTTTTCTTTTTTTAGTACTAGAGATTAAACTCAGGGGCACACGACCACTGAGCCACATCCCCAGCCCTATTTTGTGTTTTATGTAGAGACAGGGTCTCACTAAGTTGCTTAGCGTCTCGCAGTTGCTGAGGCTAGCTTTGAACTTGCGACTCTCCTGTCTCAGCTTCCCTAAGTGCTGGGATTACAGGCTTGCACCACCGTGCCTGGCTACTTATTAAGTATGGGATCTTGGGTAAGATACCAAGCGTCTATGTAACCTCCTTTATAAAATGGGATACTGACTGACTCCCTTGTCCATATGATTGCTGTAAAGATTAAATGAGTTAATATATATGAAGTACATAGAATAGTATATGATAATAAGGAAGTACAGTGTTCTCATCCAATTAATCATTTAACAAGAAAGACCTCATCTTGCAGTATTTCACAAGAAGTTAGACCATGCTGTTTTGCTCAACAATGAGAATTCTCTCATCTTTCATGCTGTTTGTGTACCAAGTTACTTGGTATGGTTCATAAGTGAAAAAATGCTAGTTCTAATTACCAATCAAAGGTAATTCGAAGGAAATATATAATGTATAAATTTAAAAATTCATTAAAATGGTCATTCTAGTTGGTATTTATTAATCTACAAATAAAAATGTTTTATAATTATGTAGGAAAGAGAATGTTAATTCTCTGTTCAGAAAAATTATGAGTCATCAAAGTTTTTAAAGGTATCGCATTTTGACAATGCAAATGCTATTAAATTCTTTTAATATAGTTTTTCACTATACCCTTATTCTTACTTTTGTAATTTGTATGTTAAATGGCCTAAAATATTTTTTCTAAAAAATAGGAGAAGCCCATTGAACCCAGAAGATAAATAATGATGACTTAGGATTAAACTCAGGATCTAAGAAGGATTACACATAGGCTTTAAAAGGAAAAAAGAAAATAGAAATATTTTCTCCTTAAGATTGATTGTATTGCTGTATTCATTGTACAGAATAATTTGATACAGGGCTGGGGAAAGTATTAAAAACAAATCTAAGTTGAGACAAAAATAAGAATTAAATCATCAGTTCAGAGACTAAGCTGAAGGATACAAAAAGACTGAGTATATGCCAACAGTGATTGAATTATGATTCCATGCGAAATCCCCTTCAGATCTCTCTTTGTATAGACAACTAAGCTCATGAACCCAACTTCACTTAAATAATTTGGATCAAGGAAAATTCCACTTAGCCAGCTCACCAAGGGCCATTATATTGAACTCTTTGATAATATTTGTTGACAGTGTCACAAGACTGAGGTTCACTTCACATAAATTCCATAAAATACATAAATTACTTTTCTGAACAAAATATACAAACTTTGTAATATGGAATTCTAATGCTAAAAAGTAAACTTAATCTTTTATTTACATAAAGACATCCCTATCTACATGGGAATGATGAGGAAAAGGATTCTTGGAAAGAGAAATAGAGTATTACACAGAAAAATGTGAGGTTACTATTACTAATTAAAATGAGAATCTATCATGATAGAGGAGGAAAGGAATGAAAGAAGAAAATGTAAGAATGAAATCTGTACTTTCAAGAAACCATATGAAGAATCTCATAGAGTCAGACTAATAAGAAGTAAATTCGAGGAAGCTTGGATTTTTTCCATGACCACAATGGAGTGAGCAAGAATACCCCAGAGTCAAGAGGCTGAACTATGCATGCATCCCTCCTGATTTTCTTGATGATGCACTAGCTCAAGTTATTTATATTTTAATGAGAACATTCACTTGCAAGTGAATAATCCTTCTCCCCCTCTACCTTAAATTTCTTCCCCTGAAGCCTTTCCTATTTCACTAAAATACCATCTCCATCCTTCCAGATGTTCATTCTACATTCACACAATCAACCCTAATTCTTTTCATTCTTTCATGCCCTGTATGCATCAAGAATTCTATTGACTGTACCTTCAAAAATAACCATAATCCCCCATCTTCTTATCAACTCCACTGGCCACCTAGTCTGAAACATCATTTCTCAACTTCAGCCTCCTGTTAAAAAGCCTCTCCTGCCATCCCAGCTCCCGTTACTCCCACCTTCACATGGTCCATGGTACAGTAGCCAGAGTGATCATCTTAAAATTTAAGTCAGAATATGTCTTTCCTCTGCTCAAAACCATCCAAGCACACCCAGGTTTCCCCAAAATAAATGACAAATTCTTGCAATGGCCTAGTGGGCCCCATGTGTTTCCCCACCATTCCCCTCTGCCTCTTCTCCTACCACTTTCCCCTGGCCGGTTCTTTCCCATCCCAGAGGCCTCTTTGACCCACACATGCCAGGGATGCTCTCACTCCAAGGTTTCTATGCTAGTTGTTCTTTCTTCCTGGAATGCTCTTCCTACAGATATTTGCTTGGCTGATCTTTCAAGTTTTTGCTCAAAGATCATCTACTCAAAGAGATCCACAAGGATTACCTTAAGATTGCATCCAGTCCTACATCCTCAGCACTCTTGAGCCCACTTACCCCTGCTGTCTCTTCCACGACACCTATTCATCTCCAGCATAAAATAGTATTATATGCCATTATTTATCATCTCTCTGCCCCTACTAGAAATTAAGATCAAGGAGGACAGATATATTTGCCTTTTAGTCACTGACATATCTCAAGAAAAATATTATGATTCATTGCCATATAAATACAGTGCTCAAATACTTGTTGAATGAATAAAATTATCAGTAATAACATGCAAGGTAAGGTATGTAACAGTTATTTCCATTTTGAAGCAGAGTCTGGGGAAGGGCTTGTCACAGACTAAAGATAAGAACATGAGTGAAATAACTGAACATATGTACTTGGGAAGTCCACAAACTTCAAGCAGTTCATCATTTTACACTAAGGGAACATCTTTGTTTTTATATGAAGATTACACTAATTTTTATTAATTTTATCAATTTTAATTACTAGTATATTAGATTACAATAATTTTTTGTTCTTTTCAAAATAGAATGACTTACCTACTCAGTGATATTTAGAAAAAAAATGAATAGACATATTAGTTTCCTAGGGCTGCCACAACAAATTACCAAAACATGGTTGCCTAAAACAATGGAAGTTCATTTCTTCACAGTTACGGAGGTCAAATGACCAAAACCTCAATGTTAGCAGAGCAAAGCTCCTTCAGAAAACTAAAGAGGAAACTTTCCTTATCACACGCACTTCATGCATTCCTCAGCTTGTGACTGCATGATTAAGATCTTTAATTTAATTATACCTCCAAAGACCCTTTCCCCAATAAGCTCACATTCACATTGTCCAGGGATGTAGATGTTCTTAAAATATGGTTTGGGCTCATGATCTGAAGTTCTGGAGCTTTGATTACCACAACTGAATTCTAAGTAAAGTGGAGAAAGGAATTAAGAAAGGCACACACACCCATTTTTAAGTTTTCAAATAAACCTCACATGTAACTTCTACTTATACCTTATTGGCTATAACTTGGGTTACATCAAACTTCAAGAAGGGCTGAACAATAGTCTTTTAGTGAGATGGCAAATTGCCCAGCTAAAACTTAGAACCCTATTATTAAAATTAAAGAATGAATATTAGGACCCAATTAATTATTTCTTCTTCAAAATTAGAAAACCAAATTTGAATTAGAAAATAACAAATAAGGAAAAGGACACACACATTAATTCCAGCAAACTTTGTTGAGGATGTAACAAGCAAACGAAAGAAACCAATTTAAGAAGGTTCAACTGCTAAACTTCCAGAAATTAAACACTGAAGGCATATATATCTCAATAGCAGCAAAAGATGTGGCAGAAGAAAATATGGCTACTACTTTTGAAAGAATTCAAGTTATTAAATGCCTGGAAAATTCAAAAGCTGCGGAAAGTTAGGCTTTGGAGAAAAACACTTGGCAACGATACTCAACCTTATCAGATCTATAAGGACCAAGGTTTCAACCTACAACTCCAATTTAGGAATCTGCAAGTTTCATGGGCCTAAGAAATGTCATAGAAAAGGGTGGTGGCAGTATTTACTATGAATAAAAGCACAGTGCCTACTTACAAAAAGATATTTATGTCTTTACCACCACATAATAGTAGCAGGAACCCAAAGCTCTAAGAAAAATTGGAACCCAGGCTCTAAGAGAAAGGCCTTGACTATGTAGGATGGGAAAGCATGTCAAATGCACATGGTACCACTGAAAGTTTCTCAGCTTTGCAAAAAGGCAGCAATATCTCCAATTTCTTTCCAAGAGAGGAAGATGCTTGAGCTGCTTTCTCCCCTGATAGGGTAAAAAAGTATCATAATTAACTCCCTGAAGGGAAATGTCTCCCACTTCAGTGTAAGCTCATAGATTTTGGCCAATAGGTATAGTCTGAGTGGCATCCTGGTGAGGCTGAAACCATCATCTCCTCTCTGCCTACATTTTTCTCTTGGATACACTAAGGTACACTTACAGCCTTCAACAACAGTAAGAGTTATGATTTTTGTTGGTGTAGTTCCTGTGGATTTAGGAGTTCAGCTTTTTTTTTAATTTTGTGGGTATGATTGCTTTGACATTTTATGTCAAATTTTTTTTAATTTGGACAAATGAAAAACTAACCCAAATTTTGAGGTCTTAAAGGATTTCTTGTTCATTCCCCTGGAATACAGTCCTGGCTACAGCTGCCAGGAAAACCCCAACTCTACCCAGGCCACATGGGGAGAGCCCCACCACAGAGAGAATCAGAAATTGGAAAATGTTAATTTAAGGACTTTAACTGTAAAACTTTAGATTTAAGTTTGAGTACTTTAACCCACTAAAACAAGAGAAAATGATTTTCAACTTTAATTTCTCAGGAATATAATTTAGTTTATAGGAATTTAAATTTTTCCCTTGAAAAATCATAATGGAAGAAAATCTATACTGAAATTTCAAACATCTTTCTCCTGTTGGCATTTTTGTATCTCAGTTCCTTTATGAAGTTCTTTAATTTTATTGAAAATCCTCTGATGAGCAATGATCATTGGAGATAAGTGAGAATCAAGAAGAATGAGAGAGTGAATTCTAAATCCGTGAGTGGACCTGGACTTAATCCCATACTGTAGAGATTTACCACCCATCAGTGTACCCACAAAGATGCTAAAGAAATCTGAAATTGGTATTGGGGTCAGGACCCTTTCTCAAAGGACATAATCACACCTGCTCAATGAAAAAGAAATATAAAAATTATGGAGAGTTTTAGGCTGTTTAAAGAGTAGGCATATCACCCATTCTTCATGTTTACATAAGAAGAAATTCAGCTAGATTAGCACACTTTACTCCTTTCAAATGGATGAATATGGAAAAAGTAACAAGACCAACTGACATTGGCACCTTCTTTTGGATTCTGGGCCAACAAAATAGGTGTAGCTCATCCACTTTCTCTAGTATTGCTATAAGGAGCCTAGCACTCAAAGGGGATCTATAGTGTGACTCTAACGCGGGTGTAAAGTAATTAGCAAGTGCCTTTGGCCACAGATCCAAGTTAAGTGGGCACGCGTGGTGAGTGCCTTCCACATTGGAAAGCCTAGGCCTCAAGCATTGCCTGCATGTGTTAGTTAGCTTTTTATCATTGTGCCAAAATATCTGACAAGAACAGCTTAGAGGAGGTAAAGTGTACTGGGGATCACAGTAGTACAGGTTCAGTTCATGCTCAGCCAACTCCATTGCTCTGGGCACAAGGTGAGGCAGAACATCATGGCAGAAGGGCATGGCAGAAGAACATTGTTCTGCTTGTGGTAGCCCAGAAGCAGAGAGGGCCTTGGGAAGGGGCCACAGGGAAGATGAAGATTTCAGAGAAAGCTCTCAGTGACCCACCAACTCCAGCACACCCCACCTGCCTATAGTTATTACCCAATCTATTCAAACTAGAATGGATTAATGAGGTTATAGCCCTCATAATCCAATCATTTCACCTCTGACTATTCCTCCATTAACATAGGAGGTTTTGGGGGACACTTCATATCCAAACCATAATACTGCATGTAGCTGATAGAGAATATATATAACTGCATAACTAAATGAATAAGAAATCCACTTTGATGTCACATAGAATTAAACCCACAGGGGAGAAGGAAAGGTGAGGTTATGAGGGGATTTGTGCTGGGCAACCAAAGCACAATAAAAGATTCCACAGTAACTGTTCTATAAGAGAGAATAGCCTTACAGAATTAGAACCAGGGAAAATTTCTCAAATTCTGTTACCTTGTATGGGAAGAACAAATGTAGTGTAATAATGGTTTGGAATTAAATAATGGTCTTAGTAGAGTTTATGTTAGATCACCCAGTTGGGTGCCATGGCACATGCCTGTAATCCCAGTGGCTTGAGAGACTGAGGCAGGAGTATTGTGAGTTCAAAGCCAGCCTCAGCAAAAAGCAAGGCACTAAGCAACTCAGTGAGACCCTGTCTTTAAATAAAATACAAAATAGGGCTGGTGTTGTGGCTCAGTGGTCAAGTGCCCCTGAGTTCAATCCCAGTAAACCTCCCCCAAAAAATCACCCAATTCTTATCCTAAAATTTCTTCAAGAGCCTGAAGTCAAAAAATAGGAGAATTTGACTCCTGCAAATCTATATTCATGAATATGAGGAAAAGGCTTAACCTAGCAAAGACTGCAGTCCAGCTGTTGGGCAAGTCCTCATGCTTTATAATTTTTTATGTTCTTAAAAAAAACACACACACACATGGGTTTGTCTGGCAGATGCTAGAAAACAGCTTTTGCTCTTGAACCTCAAATATACTGGTGCAAATTAAAACATGAAAGGTAGTCCATGTCCTTACGGCCTCCATTACCACCATGTTCACCCCCTGGGTTTGTGTATGGCCACTTTAGAGATTCCCAGGGCTGGCATGTTTACTTAGTACCGGGAATATGATTACGTAAATTAAGTGCTCTGACACAAACACCCCATTAGCTCAGTCTAAATTGCATGATCACTAATCTCTCATAATTTACTGTGCATGAATGCTATAGTGCTTCTTGAAGTGCCAAAACAAACTGTCAACAGCTTCAAAATATAGCAGCCCATTAATCTCTCCAGAGCCAGTCCTAGGATTTTCCTTTCATTAACATTATGAATGAAGAAGCCGCTTTGCTTCGAAAATATTCCTACTGAGAGGTAACTCTACCTTGAGCAACTTAGTCCAACCTGCCACTCCTTCCAAAGTGACATTTGGACCACAGCATGTCACTTAACTTAGGAATGCTACCCAAAAGCCTCTCCATGTTGTCTAATGAATTCATAGTGAGGCATGTTAAACAATTTCTTCCCTGACATAGCCCTCACAGAAAGTATTTGGAGGAAACTTCTTATGTCTAAAATAGCAGACTGCCCTTATGGATAATTTCTGTTATGAACTTAGTAAATTTAGACTACAGTATAGAATGATGATCTGTTTAAAAGAGTAATTATCACCCCATGCACTGTCTTGATATTTGACTTGGCAAAAAGAATTAAAAAAACAACAATAATGCTTGTTTTGTGCATCTTAATTTGCACTCTAACATCAATGAATATTTTTATCTCTCACAGCCATTATTTAAAAAAAAAAAAAAACTTTCTTTGAACTCTCCTAAACCTCTCTTTGATGAAAGGGTTTAGAAAATAAAGTACTACTTAAACTACCACCAGAGTGTCTCCATCTCATTGAAGCACAAATGTGCCCTATTCAATGTTCTAGGGGCCCAAAACAACCAGTTGCATGGTAGATCCTCCAAATAAAGCAACCCAGAAAATGCTAAACTGCCAGATATTCCAGTGGCATTGTTTGACAAGATCTTCATTTTCTTTCACTTCCTATTTTTTGCTTGGAGTCTGAGTCAATGCTCTTTTATTAAATGCTAATGCTTTGTAAATATTTTTAAGACAGAGTTGAGAAGGTAGGCAATGTGACTTTAGGAAGCCCCCCTTTAAAATGAAGTATCGTCTAAGCAGGTATAATCTCAATCTCATGTTCATACAAAAAGAAAATTCTTTATGATATTCTAGGATGAAACCCGAGCCCTCTAAACCTTTATACCTTTCAAATACAACCATTTTACAAATAGCTCTGTATTTTACTTCTCTATGTTTTAATACTTATCTTTTCAAAATACTTTTCCCTATGCTCATTACCTCTATTTCCCTGCGGACCACTGAAGATTGTATAAGTGTTTTCCTGCACAGTTTTGATATTTATACTCTTTATAGCGAGAATGGTTGTACTTTGCTGGTAAGTTATTTTCTGAAAAGAATACAGTGTCTTGTCAATAATATAAAGTTCTCTTCTGGGCTACTATGTAGAGCCAGATATGCCATAGAAGCAAAACACCCAGTAATGGAAAATTTTCCAAATTCTGAAATAGTTTTCAAGTGATGGTTACCTGTATGTATATTAGAATAAATATACCTATATAAAATTTGAACTCTAATACTAATTTTTTAAATTTTGATATTCTACTGATTTTTTTTCTAGAAACAAAACTCCTTTTCAAAGTACCAGTCACTTCCTTAATAAATAAGAGTAATATATAAATAACATATACATGTATGTTTACTGGCAGATTCTAAGGCTCACTTTACAGCTAATTCTCTGTTAGCATTTACTCCCTATCCTTACTTCCTTCCCTGACTCTCATTTCCTTACTGAGAGGATTGTCCCAACCTCCAACAGAATTCACCACTTTTTCTCAGATTTTACACACAATCACTCTGTGTAAGACCCAGTCCGGGATTGAGGAACCTGTGAAATTCTGGATTCTTTTAAGGTCTAGGGAAGAGGAGAGGAGTTTGCAAAGATCAATGCCACCATACCAGCAAAAAATATTCCAGATAATGAAGAAATTGTGACAAGGACTTTGAAAGAATAGAACACGTTCTGAGAGAAAATATGAGTCGATGGGGAGGGAAGTCTGAGAACTCTTCTCTGGAGAAGTCAAACTGGAGATGAACTGAGAACTAAAATATAAACTGGTTTCTGTGTTCTAGATCCTCACAGTCAAGTTGGAACAACAAACCAGTAAGTGAGTAAATGTTCAATCAATTGATGAAGAAAAATTGCCTTCATAATTATACTTATCATGTACAATTTCATTCAGAAAGCCTCAGAGAATAAAGCAAAACCCAACACAGCATCTTGGTCACAAAACTATTTTGCAGACTACATGAAGTTGCCAGCATCTTAACATTTTTTTTTCCTATAACAACCTAACATAGGGAAATGAAAGCAAGCAAAGCCTCTTCTTGCCGCTCATTTACCTGTCTTTCATCCCTGCATTAAGTGATTGCAACAGGAGAATACTCTGGAAAGTCTCTACTCAGTCCAACTTGTTCTACTGCCAAAAGTATATCGTAAACAGTAGGCTGATCCCAGAAACTATTCACAGTTTCCAAAGGCACCTAATTCTCCCACCTGGAAGAGAACCTGCATATCGTTGCCCGCTTAAAATTCAATATGCTGTTGACAATCAGAAAATCTAAAACTGCTGCTGCCAATAATTGTGAGATTCAGAACACACTACCAAAATACAACACCTTGGCAAATGGAATCTTTTAAGCCAAGAAAAATAGAAGTGGGAAAGTCTCTCTGGGCTTCCCCTGTCCTTCTGTCCTAGACAAGAAGGGTTTTTTGACCTTATCCTAAAAGAGGTCACAAGACCCTGAGAGCACCCTCCCCGTATCAGGAGGAAAAGAACAAAGGGGCAAAGAGAAGAATCTGAACAAATAGGCCTGGCTACATTGCCCAGGTTGATTACCATTATATCAGACCCTTTGGGCCCTATCATGTGTCTCCATGACTGTGCACTCTTCATCAAATCTACTATTAAATACACTCAGGTTTAACTCCTTCTTCATGTCTTCTTTTCCTTATGAAGGCTCTTATGTCAGGGAAGGTTTATAGTAAGTACACCTGTATGCTTTTCTCTTGTCAATCTGTCTTTTATTACAGGGGCCTTATCCATGAATTTAGGACATAAGGAAAGATATTTTCTTCCACTATGTCCTGTTCTCTCTCCAGCATTTTGCTTTCTCCATTGGTGTTCAACACGGGCGGTTGTAAATGCACACATTAGACTATTCAGAGTGACAACTTGAAAACTGACAACATTCTCTACTGATTGGATATTTCCCTGTTCTGCTTAGTTCATCCCTAGAGCTCTAAAAAATAAATGTATACGTTGATTAGAATTCTCTTTATAGGTACATTAATATGAATTAATAAATTCATACTAAGTATATACAAATAAGCATAAAAATACAAAGACATGAATGGAAAAGAGCACTTTCCTTAATGTAATGTTCACCTCAAACATTCAAGTAACTGAAGGAAATCTTGAAAGTATTTGCTTACACACAAGGGAGGGTCTCAGACTAGCTAACTTATTAATGCTTTGTACACTTTTTACTAGGTCTCATTTTGTTTGAAAATTGGTCACTGAAAATCAGGATATAATAGCTAACACCAACCAATTTCTAGGGCCTTGAAAGGTATACCTAATCCAATGTGTACATGAACACAATGGAAATTAGAGCCTTTTCCTTAAAAGGCTAAACATGTGACAGAAAAGACAGAAAAAATGAAGCCAGTAAGTCCTTGTTAAAAAAAAAAAATACTGAAACTACTAGGTTTTCAGGACTTTGGTGTTTCTTTGCCTTGAAACACTAAAAATAAAAAGAAAGTAAATTTTTCTTTGGAAAGAATAATACTATCTTCATTTATTACTCCTCTCCATAACACACAAGGGCCAAATTCCCTTGGGCAGTTTTCAAGCTTCCTAAAGTCTTTCCTCCTCTCTTCCTGTTTTACTGACAAAAGATAAAGTTTTCCTTACAGTATTGCCACTTTCTCTCAAGAATTAAATTCCCAAAGAACAAAAGTGTTCTTTTTGCCTGAAGAATTTAATTCTTAAGAGAAAAAGCTGAAACATATCAAGATGGATGATATTACTATTCACTATTGTAATTATTATGTTAATAACTACAATTGATGTTACTATTATTGCAATTCAACCATGGGCCAAGTAATATGCTTAATTGTGAAATGTTAACTCATTTTATTCCTCCAACGGGTCTGTAATTTTAGTGTTATTTTTTCTACTTTATAGAAAAAAGAGAAACTAAAAATCAAGGATCACATCACAAAGCTACTAAGTAATAAAGCAAGGAGATTCAACTACTCCATTTTAGTGCCTCTTAAGTAACATATATCATATATTAAGCATCTACTATGTATCAGTCATTTATTATATTATGTCTTTTAATATCCCACAAAATACTTCAATGACCTCATTTTATAGCTGTGACCACTGAGATTATAGGTCAATCATTTACCAAAAGTCACACTACAAGGAAGAAAATGGCGAGACCTGATTTAAATTGAAGCCTCCAATTTTTATAAAGTTCCTATTTTTTCATGCCATAATATTCTGAGAGGTACAGAGGAACCAATATTTGATATCTATGGGGACTTGGTTTTTAATATTCCTCTTCATCAAAGTCTTGTTCATCTATCAGTCATTAGCACACTTAGTTACCCCTAGACATAATCTTATTCTCAGCCCTTTAGCTGTAATTATTTATCTCTTATGATCATTATAGACAGCACTGATAGATAATTACCCATGCTTTGGATCATTTCAACGTGTTGAAATGTCTCCAAATGCCCTGAGATTTAAGCTCCCACTTTCAACCATCACATCATTAACAATTATTAATGTAAGAGCCCAAGTGGGCATTTCAATATAAACAACTTCAGTGACTGTGAAATTACCAAAGCAAAGGCTCATGGATCCCAGCTACCAGAACAGACACAAGCTCTGCTAAGAATAGCTCTGATCACAGCCAGAGAGTCCTTGGAGAGTTTTTGATTTGATATATGATAAGGCAGTTTAAGATACTACATTTTTGAGAGTTAACTTATTTATCTTTTCTGTGTTCCAAATTTAACTTCTGGTTTTAATTTAAAATCACCATAAACTATTTATAACTTATCAGTAAAATGTACGTTTACAGAAAGTCAATCCTAGGTCACAGAATAATTCTTTGGTTTTGTTTTAAGGAGGGAAGCAATGAGTCCAGAGCATCAATGTAAAAGACCATTAAATATGAGCACATATCTTCTTCCCCATCCCTGAATCCCAAACTGAAGCATATTCATTCTCTTCTCAGTTTGCATATTTTATATTAAATCCAAACTCAGATTAACTTTTTGTAAAGACTTATTGGCTTTCATGCAGACTTTCAACCTAGAGGTCAAGTTACATCTTAGTGGAACTTGATGTGAATCATTTCCATGGCCCTCAGTCAACTGCTTTCTTAGATAAAGTTATGTGAAATAGTGAAATTTTAAACCTGAATTCAGTATATGACTGATTGTGAAAAAAGTTTCCTGATCATTTTTGTTTACCCTAAAACAGACAAGTGTGCATTATATTTCTAGAGGCTTCCAATGAGGTCAGAAGTAAAATACAATATACATTCCACTAACACTGTGAACTGAATTCTGGTAACATACACCTATTCTCAATTTCCAAAACCAGTACTACACTCTGGATCATAGAACTTTGGATTTTAAATTTAAAAATTACAAAGATCAGAGTACAACATGACACAGGATCCCTGCCTCCCAAATATTTTTTTTCTTTTTTTAGCTACAGGTAAAGGGCACACAAATGTTGATAAAATATCTGGACAGTTTCAAATGCGACAGAGAAATGAGTGAGTTATTTCCTTAAACATGGAAAATATTCAGGGCCATATGTGACAAGCATTATTCCAAAAAATGAGGAATTTTGTGTCAAATATGACAAAACATATTTTTATGCTGATAAATCATATTGCTTATTAGGGAAGATTGACATTATAAATGACAGTCATCCCTTAGTATCCTGGAGCATTGGTTCTAAGACTCTAAATGGCTACCAAAATACATGGATGCGCTAGTCCTTATATAAAGTGGGGTAGACATCTTCCTGGATACTTCAAATCATCTCTAGATTACCTACAATACCTAAAGCAATGTACCTGCCACAAAACAGTTTTTATTCTATTTTGGCTGCTGCGACTAAAGGAACAACTATAGAGGAGGAAAGTTTTATTTAGGGGCTCACATTTTCAGAGGTCTCAATCCATAGACAGCTAGCTCTTCCTCCAGACTCAAGGTGAGGCAGGACATCATGGCAGAAGAGTGTGGCAGAGGGAAACACCTCACATGATGATCAGAAAGGAGAGGAGGGGTGAGGGGGAGAGGGAGAGAATGATGGAGAAGGGGGAAAGAGGGCGGGAGGAGGAGACACTCCACTCCCCAGCTACAAAATATATACTCCATAGCCACACACCCCAATGCCCACCTCTTCCAGCCTCAACCCACCTGCTTCTAGTTACCACTCAGTTAATCCCTATCAGGGGATTAATTCACTGATTGGATTAAGACGCTCACAGCCCACTCATTTCTCCTCTGAACCTTCTTGCATTGTCTTACGCATGATTTTTTGAGGGACACTCCACATCCAAACCATAACATATGTCATATTATTTAGGCAATGATGAAATTGTGATATTTCCAATCCTTCCTTTCCCACAGGGAGGAAGGCCTGGTCTGTTCTATACAGATATAATATTGTTTCAAATATTTTTGATCTGCAGTGGTTTGGATCCATGTCTGTAGAACCCACTGATATGAATGACCTACTGCAATCTCAAAATAGTTAGAACACAATTGAGAAAAGGAAAAGAAAAGTGAATGGAACTGTGAGAGATTATAATGGGGAAAATTGACCTAAGTGGGTATGGGGTAGTTATAAGGAAGGTTTTGCTGAGGAAGTCCAAAGAGAAAGGCAAACAACTAGCCAGCTGAAAAGGGCCTGGAAGCCTGGGAACATATTCTTCAGCAACATTATGATATGCTCGCAAAGGAACTGTATAAATTGCATTCCTAGAACTGAGATTTAGTTTGAGTAGTGAAAATGATTATTCAAAAATTATGACTAGGAAAAAGAAACAACTTCCTCTTCATTCCATCAGCACATCTTACCATAGATCACATATTTTGATTTTAAAATATAATTGGTTTATCATTCATGCCACAGGGATTAGTTTATTTTGAAAGATTTTTAGTTAAATTTTACAACTTCTCCCTTTTCTCTATAGCGGGCACAACATATTTCCTCATTAGCATTATTCTTTCTTTCTTTCTTTTTCTCTTCACATTATTCTTGCAATGTCTCCATCACATGGAATCTCCAACCTTGTAAGTGTCTGAGTCCCTTTTTCCTGAGTTGATCACTGTAACCCAATGCAAAGGATCTTAATTTTCCTAGCAATGAACACTTATCTGTGAACTTTTCCTTGCCCATCCACAAATAAATAAATAAAATATAAAACTCAAAGAAAGAACAAATAGGCTTTGTGCAACTAGGTCACACCACCTATTACATTTTATGTTCCAAGACAATTAATTAGGTTTGACTCTTCCAATGTAAATATACATTTTATTAAGCTGGAAACAGAAACTTGATGATGATTCTTGGGCCCCAGCATGACAAAAAAGGGGGGGGATTATATGTTCCTGTTAGTGAAAGAAAGAAAAATGATTGCAAAAAATCTATAAACATTGCAAAACAGTCTTTTGGCTTAGAGTAGAAGCTCAAATGATGTCTTACTTGGGACTGCTTCAATCTGGCACATTCAAAATTTATTTGTTTTTACATTTATCTTAAAGCACATAAGAAAGGTAGAAAAGGCAGATGACTAGTTGCTAAATGCCTCTACTTATTTCCCTAACAAGGAGTATTAATAGCAAATTCTATTATCTTTCCAGTACTTTCATGGAGATTGATAGTCCATAACTTAGTGATATTTTATTGACTTATTTAAAACTGGAATGTACAAAATTATATCTCTATAATTTTAAGTGACAAAATGATAAAGGACTATTATTACAATAGTTGTTCAGCCCACTAAGCATTACCAAATAATTGAAAAAGACTTTTTTGTCATTTTCCTCTAGACCGCCCTGTAGCCACTGATAGAGAGCACGACCCTTTCTGAATGTTTCCTGGAAACCCCATTCAAGTTTGCAAACTTAAATTTAAGGAGTATGACCACATTTGATGTTTTTACTTCCTTTCCCACAGTTTTCTGCCTTCAATCCCCTCACATGAATCAACTTTTTAAAAATAATTTTAAAAGACATTTATGCAAGATTTGTGGAATTCACCAAAAGTACCCAAAAGTCACGAACCAGGAAAGGTCTTTAACAAACCAATGGCAGCCACCTGCAGCCAATAGTAATTTAGATTTAACAGAAAAATTAGAATACATTGGCTTTTACCTAAATCTTAAAATGACTCAAACATCCCTAAAGATTGATCATCTTTCAGATGGAGTCTTTTAGAACTATATATTTCACATATATTGTTTTTCCTGTAACTAGCATAAGATGTGAAAATACCACAAGAAACACTTTTATTTGTGATATTTCCAATCCAGTTTGGCAGGAGACTATAAGGACACATCATAGGAAAATCTATTCTTATGAGATTTCCAGGACAGCTCTGCACCCTCAGAAATAAAAAACAGAAATGTTCAATCTGGAGCCTGCAAGACTCTTGCCATGTGTCCATCACTGTAGTACTGTAGTGGACACTTTGGATTTTTTTTTCAAGGTGGGTACTAGGGAATGAACCCAGAGGTGCTTTACCACTGAGCTACATCCCCAGTCCTTCTTTTCTAAGACAGGGTCTCACTAAGTTACTTAGGGCCTTGCTAAGTTGCTGAGGCCAGCCTCAAACTTGCAATGCTTCTGCCACAGCCTCCCAAGCTGCTGGGATTAAAGGTGTGTGCCACCATGCCCAGCAGACACTTTGGATTCTTTAATGGTCAGATGGACATCATACAATGGATAGCCTCAAGAATCATTCCAAACCAAAAATATATATATATGTGTGTATGTATGTATATATATAAAATTAAACAGATTTTAAAAATTCAAGACAACTTTATGACCTAGGGTTAAAAGATTTTGGTACGCGGAGCATGTTTTAGAATATAAAACACACCAAAGATGATTGCTTTTATCCATTGCTAGAAATAATCACTATCTCCCCTGACTCATTCAAATGACTTATATTCATGTTCTTCCATGATCAAGTTTAGAATGACCCCTGGTCATCTAAAGTTGAGGAAATGCAAAACTAAGGCTTAGTAGTTTCAGGATTTCCCTGTAATGTAGAATAATCTAACATAGTTAAGGACTACTCATTCCATATTGAAGACTATTAAGGGCAAATACTATTGACAGTATCAACCTTTGGCAACCAAAAAGTCTTAGTTATATCTCACTGTTCAAAATGTAGCCCAAACTGCCATTATATCAACTGGATTTTAAAACCTGTAACTTCTCATGGTAACAATGACAACATTGGAATAACCACAAATGTCCTTGCTTATCCATTCAACATACATGACTGTGTGCCTATTGTGTGAGTGACATTGTTGCTTTATAATTTGTTTTTGTTTTTATTTGGTACCAGAGATTGAACACAGGAGCACTTTGCCACTGAACTACATTACATCCCCAAACCTATTTTTTAATATTTTATTAGGGACAGGGTCTTGCTGAGTTGCTTAAGGCCTTGCTAAGTTGCTGAGGCTGGCTTTGAACTTACGATCCTCCTGCCTCAGCCTCCTGAGCCACTGGGATTACAGGAATGTACCACCGCACCTGGATAATTTGCAGATTCTTAAAGTGTTTATTCGTATCATAGGGAAAGGTTGATTCATGACTATTAAGTTATGGTTAGACAGGAACAAGAAGTTCTGGTGCACAATGGGGTAACTATACTGGGCTGCTATAGTTACATGTCAAAAGGCTAGAAGAAAAGATTTTGAGCTTTCACCATAAAAAGTGATAAATATTTAAGGAGATATGTAAGTTTAGCCTGATTTAAAGATTATGCAATGTATGCACATGTATTCAGGCATTACAGTATCCCATTAATATATACAATTTAATATATTTTGTATCAGTTAAAAAGTAAATTTGAATGAATAAAAGAAATATTAGCTGGGCGCGGTGGCTCACGCTTGTAATCCCAGCACTTTGGGAGACTGAGACAGGAGAATCACAAGTTCAAAGCCAGCCTCAGCAACGGCGAGGTGCTAAGCAACTCAGTGAGACCCTGTCTCTACAAAAAACACAAAATAGGGCTGGGGATGTGGCTCAGTGGTCGAGTGCCCCTGAGTTCAGTCTCCAGTACCAAAAAAAAAAAAAAAGAAATATTAACTACAAATAGTGATTAAGCATCTCCACTGACACCACCCAACTCCAAACCACAATCATCTCTTTCCTGGGATTAGACTCTCTATTTCTACTTTTCATTCTTTACATTCCATTTTCTATAAATTGACCAAAATTATATTTCTAAAGCGTATTATTGCCTGCTGAAAATACTCTAAATCAGTGGTTCTCCATCTCAGGTGATTTTGCCTCTTCAGGGACATTTGACAATGTCTGCAGACATTTTTAACTGTCAGGACTAGGAGTGAGCGGGTAGAAGTCAGAGGTGCTACTAAATATCCTACAATACCTAGCACAACCTCTACAACAAAAAAAATGATCTGGTCCAAATGTTCATAGTGCTAATGCTGAGAAACCCTGTGATAAATCCAGATCCCTTATCCCAATCTGCAAATCCACATTGGGCAACACCCTCTCACCTTGCCTCTAACTGCTCTCTCCCTCACTCACTGCCACTGCATTCCAGCCATGCTGCTCTACCTGGTATTCCTTGACCAGACCAAGCCACGCTGTGCCTCAAGACCCTAACTCATTCCTCTCTCCAGAATGCTCTTCTACCAAAACTTTGCATGGCAACCTCATTCTTAACATGTACATCTGTATTCAAATGTCACCTCCTCAGAGACAGCTTCTATAATCATTGAATCTAAGATAATAGCATCCTTTCTACTCTCTATTCCATCACTGCTTTTTTCCCATCTGTGTACCTGAAACTCTGTGGCTCTATCTCATTCCATTCATCATGGCTGCCTGCCTGCCAACAGACTGGCCCTGCCAAGAAGCAGCAGCAGAGTGGTGGAGCAGCACAGTGGCAGCCCTGGAGGATCCGAGCAATGGAGGCAAGCACAGCCCAGTGGAAGCCCACCATACAGGCATAGGAAGTCAGTGCCCAGGCAAACCAAAGCACACTGACCTGTCACCATTCAGTGGCCAGCCCTGGGCACTGTATGGATGCCTGCTACAGAAGTCCACACAGCACTGCAGCCCCATCCAATGACCTCAACCTCCTGTATCTTGACTTGCCACTAGAAAAAATGGAAGTGGAGTAGACTTGAATGAAAGTTAGAACTCAAGAATTAAGCAATAGTGTTAGTATGTTTCCAAGCCCTAATTTGCATAAATTTGGACCACTAGTATTAGTACATTTCCAAACCCTAATTAGCATAATTTGGTCCAGTTGCAGTGAACCAAATGCTATATAAGCCCCCAGACTAGCATGCTCAGATGGGGGGAATCTGCTATAGGGTCCTCTGTTACATTGCAAGAGTTCTGTTCCTATTCTTCAATAACTCCTACCATTACACTCACTCATCCTGGTCTTTGGATTTCATTCTCAAATTCATGAGAAAAGAAACCTGAAAGAAAATATTGAGGATGAGATACTGGGCCTGTTGCAGCACTGGAGGGCATGGCCCACGCTTAAGAGGTCTGCAGAGGCCTGTAGCCTGTGCAGATCCCACCTGCCAGCAGAAGCACTGAATGGACTTTCATCTCAAAACTGAGGTTTTGCTTCACATCATGTGCTCCCCTTAGGTAACACGAGGACATGGACATAGCTAGTCTTAATAATCACTTCTATTCCCTAAACCTGGAACTCTTGTCAATCTCACTCTTCAACACCTTCTGGGCCCAGTTAGAAAGTCAATGCACAAGAAAAGAGATGAGGGGGAAAGTGGAATTACAAAACTGACCAAAAAAATGAAAAGAACATGGGTACAGATAGTTCTAGACTTACAGAAAATAGTACTAGGTAACTTTAGAGCTTGATTTGTCTATGATACTCTTCTAAGTATTTTAAACAGATAAACTCTTTTAATCTACACCACAAGACTCCCCCAAAATTACTCTGTTAGCACTACAGAGTAGGATATTATTATCTTGACTACATATAAGGAAAGGCAGCACAGAGAGGTTAAGTAACATGTTCAGGCACACCTAATTATTGAGTAGTGGCCCTGGAATTTAGATTCGGCAACTCTGCCTTCATAACCCTGATCTTTTAACCACTGTGTCATCTGCAAAAGCAGAAAACTGACACAGACTGCAGAGAATCCTCTTCATGTCTTTCTCCCTTATTCTTACATATTCTTTCGTGTTCTCTTGAAATCAATGAAACTGTGAGAAAGAGAGCAGAAGAAAGCAAGTGGCAATAGACATAAAAATGAATGAATTCAAATATTTAGTACAGGGACATTATACTAGTACAGGGACTAGTCTAGTACATTATTTAGTACAGGGACATTATACATTATATGTAAACTCACTCCCATGAATTCTTAAAACTTGTGTGAACTTTTTAAAACATGAGAAAAACTACAGACTGCTAACCCTGAAGCCCTGTTTTAATACCAGTTCCACTTGAATGTGTTTGATAAGATTCTAATGGGCTTCACTAAATACTCCTTTTTAAATGTGTTTAAAATGTACCTACTTTATCCTGGTTTGCTTTGAAGCAAAGTCCAACAAAGCATCTCAACCAAGTTTTTAAAAGAGACTATATATATACCACCAGCACAGTGGCAAATGCATAAACTGAAGACTCCTCTTCTTCCCAGGTCCTTGCTTTTCATTCTGAAACCAATGAAGTACTATTAGGATGCCCCCGTTCCCAGGTTCCTACACCTCATATTTAAAACACATGGGTTTATTTGTCAGAATTTGTCATATCTCCCTTCATATTAGCAGAAGCAGGACTCACAATCTCTGATCTCTGTGATGATGAGGATGATGATTATGAATAGAGAAGAAAACCCTGGGAAAGAGTTCTTCTCCCCATGGTTATTAGACCACATGCTTTATCCTTCAAATGTTGTCAGTGTGTTCAATTTACCCTTCATGGATAATGTGTGTGGAAGCAATCATGTTAATGAGGAGTAGAGATTGCTTCCTCCTTACACAAACAGTCCCATGGTTACTGAAGAGATTTGCTCCTGAAAGTTCTATGTTGCATAAACTTGACGATTTGGGGATTGCATTTCCCTCAATACCCTCCTTTTTTGACCCCTAAAGTCTCTGACCACCCCCAAAGTGGCTGAATTCTTCACTTTTAGTTTGCTGATGTATAAGTGATGACTAGTACTGATTTTTGAGAGACTGAGTAAACAAGAGATGCCTCAGCTAATCCTCCCACTTCAAAAATATATTACCTCCTTTAACCTAGAATCCATTAAATAAAGGATTAGTGGTCCCAGGCTGAGAAGCTAGTATTATCTCACTGCCAAATAAAATGCTTGCAATTTGCTACATTTGCACTAGAATCCTCGTGAACCTAGGATGTTCAAAAAAGTATTTAAACAGTTAATTGGTAAAATGGATTGTCTGTTAAAGGGTGGTGATATAAAACTCCACTTTGGTATGAACTTTATACAACCTTGTTTGCCATTTCTGAAATATATATTTGCATATGGACACATACATATGCAAACACAGACACACACACATATGTATATAATATAGAACATATAATCATGTGATTCATTTTTAAATTTCATCAAGCTGATAAAATGGGCATTTTTAATACTAAACTATTCTTATTCCTGATGATACTTGCTCTTGGGGAAAGTGGAACCTGACCTCAAACAAGTCAACTTTAAATCCTCAATTAGTTCATTTCATTCAAAGGTTTGTCTTCATATAGCAAGAGAGTTTACTTAGAGATTTTACTATAAGTCATAGAATATCAAGGAAAACAACATGACATAAGTCTCCAGCAGGCCTAAGGGAGGAAGAACTTTTAGAATACAAAGTCAAGAGGAAGAGATAGAAAAGGAAAGCAAATGCCATGTTCCTGATTTCACTTTCCCAGTCAGGGCTGAAATTCAGATAGGAATGTGTGGTCAAATTACTCGGACACATTTGGCAGAAAGTCAGAGGTGTGCAGGTCATTCCTTGCTTCCCCATTGGAAACCCAGGAAGCCTGTTACCTCCACAAGCCCAGCACTCACAGTGTGCCATGTTACAAAGGAGTCAGAACAGCAGAATAGAAGCCACACTGAGAAATGCATGTGCAGTCAATTCCAAATCCCAAAAACTTTGCAAACTAAAAGTGCTTTTCACAACTCCTCTGATGGCAAACTGTGAACTAAATTATCATGAAGCTATTGACAACTTTTACTTATTCCTCTTACTGCAATGTGTTTGATTACACTGTGCTGGTTATAGATATAATATGTAGTCTACCTATTGCCTTTCTAAAATTTAAAGAAAGCATATCTAAGCTTTAAAATATACCTGGTCCACTGGTTTCAGATAAGGAAGATGAGACTATTAAAAACAGTGATTCTGCAGGCTTTTTCTTCTTAGCATCTATAAGCATTCCTCAGAAATGCATATAAATGCATCCTGCAAAATTGCTCACTGATAATGATAAGCTGATAGGAAAATTAGGACTATATCTCATTGCTCAAAATCCAAGCAAAAATGATCATTATGCCTTATGAGGTAACTATCAAAAATAAATAAATAGCAAGATTCAGTTTCACAGGCTGCCTCAAGAGATGCTAAACATGCACAAACATATAGTGGGGAGGCTGTCTTGTGGGTGCTAAGACAATACAAGTTCAAGGGCAAGTATGACCTGTTAGGAGCTCAGAGTTCTGCGAAATTATAGGTGCTTCTCTCTAAAGAGGGAGGAGTATAAAAGAGCTCATTTTGAATTGTCATGCATTGGAGCTGATAGGGCTCTTATTTGCAAAGCAGCCAAATTAAGGGATTTCCCTTTCTTTTCCTGACAAAGGTTTTAATTTTACTTCCCTTGTTTCAGCTCCTTTTGCAGAGGAAAGTTACATATGAATCAATACAGCTTTCAGTTCAATTTGACATTCCCATTATTTACCAATCACAGACTCAACTGTGCTGAAGATTACAGGTATTAGAGTCAGACTGACTATTGAAGACTATATGAGCACTGTAAAATGTAAGGTGAAAAGAGCCCTCCCCATACTGTTTGGGCCTCTCCCCTCTCTAAAGCTGAGGCAGTTCCCCAGCGGTTTCCCGCCAGAGAGAACAAAGCCTGACCACTCAGGTTACTACATCAAAGATGATCACGGCAGAACCACGAATGCTTATCTATCATGCCAGTTTTGAAGTGACCAATCCATACCCCAGAATGCGTTCATAGCGGGCCCTATAAATTCCATGCCCCATGTCCCCCCTGCCCTTCTCTCCTCCTTCCTTCTCCTGGGCACCCACCTGCACAGACCTCCACCATGAATAAAGATCCCTTGGCTATGTGGAGCATGTTGCCTCTGGTTCGGAGCGAACCCCACATTTTTAATCTTTCATAAAGGACAAAGGAGATATAAAAACTGCCCACAATCCTGACCTCAAAGAGTTTACAACCCAGCCAGAATCAGTCCAAAAAGATGCTACACTAGAGCTGATAGTAAATGGCAACCATAGAAAATTAAACTACCTCCCTAAGGCTGACTTGGCAAGAAAAGAAAGCAATTTTTGACTGAACACCAAATAATCATCAAGTCATAATTTTTTAAATCTTATTGTGAGATAGGTAGGCTCTACGTGGAAGAACACTGTTTAATCCGATACTTCTCTGTGGGCAAACCACTTACCCTTTCTGAGTCTTGATTAACAAGAGCCACCTTACATTTTTGTGGTAAAATAAGATCAAATGAGATAATAAATGCAAAAGGACACAGTAAAGTTTCCGCAAAGGCAAATTGCAAAGCTAATGTTTATTGAATGCTTTCTAAAGGCACATACTTGTTGGGCACTTTACAAATATGTTTTATGCAACCCTCTCTTAGAAATGCACCAATCTGCATTTTCACAGTTAAAAAACTGAGAGAGAAAGAATTTAAAATGTTCAACCAATTGGTCAAACTCAAAATAACTGGTAAACCCTAGATTACAGCCCACAAAGGGTATAGCTACCATTGTTTCCTGGTAGTAGTAGATACTTCATTTACTTGGAAGTAGCCAAGTTACATTTTTAAAAGTTATTCTCTTTTATTATTTAAAGAATCCTTCTCCCTTCTTTCAAAATATTAAGGTTTTCCTGTTTCTGTGGCAGGAATTCCTGGCATCAATTATTATCTCATAAATTGCTATATCACCTTAGATAATTCAAAAGTTAAATATAACTGTGTCAGCATTCTCAAAGCCAAATGCCAGATGGCAAGCATTACAGGTATTACAGGTAATCCATGACTTTTGTACATTAATGGGGTCTGAGGTTTTCTGTTGTGTGTGTGTTTGGGAGATTTTTTGTTTGTTTGTATGGCGATTGAACACAGGGAAACTTAACCACTCAGCCACATCCCCAGCCCTTTTGTTATGTTTTATTTTGATACAGTGTCTCACTAAATCCTTAATGCTTCACTAAATTACTGTTTGGTCTCTAACTTGCAATCCTTCTGCCTCAGCCTCTGAGTCATTGGGATTACAGGCATGTGTGACCACACCCAGCTTTTATATTAATGTTTTATACAATGTGCACTTACATACATAAAATTGAATACCTCCACCCACCTTTCCTAACTGTGTAATGAAGGATGGCAGCAAGGTGCTCTGTGGCAATACTGCAGGGTCATCCTAATCACTGAGGCAAAACAGGGCTTCAGCTATGGCAGCAGAAGGATGTGCATGTGGAAGCCACTGAGTGTGTCATCCTCACACCCCTTCATCAAACCAAAGGCACCTCCTGGATAGTTGCATACAACCTTACCCTGGGAGGGCAGCTTGAATGTGGGTAGATCTGTCTCATTGACCTCACCATATGGAACATAGCTTTCTGTTTAATATCTGTCACCACTAGAAAATGAACTCCTTAGGGGTAAGGCTATGAATTAGTTATCTTTGCATTTCCAGCACCATCACAGGACCTAACATGAAGTAGATACTCAAGTGTAGAATATTAGAACATATACATGACTGCAATAAAATTATCTATTTCAATATGTACAGTATTCTCATGTTGCATGATTATGAATCACTTACAGTAACAGTAATAGACAGATAGTAGCATGACTAGATTAAGCTACCATAGATTGATAATGCTTGAAAGGATATAGGAGATTATCAGCTTTCTTTACATTGATGAGACCCAGAGAAGCTAGGTAACTTACCCAAAAGCAAGAAGTCTAGTTAAATCTAGAAATTTACTATTCTGCATTTTACTTTTCCACTCCATCTTAAACAAGTATGTAAATCATTTTGCCTAAAGAAGAGATTTTTAATAAAGTCAAGTTGGAGATTTTTGTCTTTAGAAACATTCAAAACCCATAAATGCTCTAGATATAGAGATATATGTACATATATATGTATATGCTTATATATATACATGTATATATACATATGCTTATGTGGATATATGGATATGGATATGGATATATATTACATATATATTAATCTAAGCAGATTTAAGAGGACGTTTTAATGGAAGAAAGGTAATTGTGGGAAATAATCCAAAGAAAAATACAACATATGTGACCTTTGACCACTTATATGTGTCAGGGCCTCAAGGTAACCTAGACTGAAAATAGTAAGGAACAAGCAATGTATGCCAGACTTGTGTGTGACACAGTTTGCTCCCATGGTAAAATCTCTATGGCAAACATTGAGGTCACTCAAGTCTCTTCTACCCAATGTGCCTATCTCAGGAGCTCCGGTTGCCCAGGGCCCCCTCAGCCACTTTGAGGGCAGAGGCCAACTATAACTTACAATGCTGTAACTCGTCCTTTGCAGTTTGTCTACTCTGGAGTAAAGTAAAAGAGAGCTATGAAGAACAAAAACTTGAGCTCTAAATCGAAGAGAACACAGGGAAATTTTTACATAATAATAATATTAATAAACTGATTGCATAATCACTCATAAAAAGAAAGTATTCCCACCTCTCATCTGTCTTTTATATACACTATTGACTAAAATTCTCAAACTCTCAAGCTATTTCCCTATCACTTTAGCCCTAAATCTTTCACCTCGTAAAAGAGGTTGTATCCCATATGTGGTTTTTTTGGTCTCATGGAAGGACATTCCTGGGTCAGTCTGAACCCACAGGTAACAGTGAGTGATGAATATCCTTGGCATGAAAGCCGCATATCCCATTGCAAGCTGTTTATTTTGCAAGCTGTCTGTACTGTGGCATGAAAATTTCTATTAGAATCCCTAGAGCCATGAAGAAGATAGAAAATTTTAGCAGCCCTGAACATGAGGCAGCCCACAGAAATATGGATTCAACTATGGGAAATAAAAGCAAATCACCATTGTAAACTATTTATGCCTGAAGCCAACCCACAGAACTAATGCAATAATAAAGATTCTAAGTTGGAGCTAGAAATTACTACCTTGGTCAGGCTGCTCCCTGGAGCCCCACTAGGGTTACTTTGGGTGCGTTCTGGAACTCCACAGCTGGTCTAAGTTTTCATTGTTTCATACAATGAACTTGCACTCTTTCCTTCAATAATCCTTAAACCCCTGCCTTGGATAGTCAGTTCAAATTGTTCCTTTCCTAATTTCAGTTTTTCATTCCTTCTCATACCTATTTCAGACAAAACATTTTTTTAAAATCTCCTGTCCCCATAGAATTATACCTATATGTTCTTATTTAGCTTACCTTTCTGCAGAGACTTTGCTCCTTTGATACACCAGAAACTCTTCTCTGAAACCCTGCCAACTTGTCAAATTCCCTCTGGTAATTCTGAGATCCAAAATAAACATATTGTGATAGAAATAATAGTTGACTAGTCAGAGGGCTAGAATGTAAATCTAATCTCTATTCTTCTAGTCACGTATTTATTCAGAGAAAAGAGGGCTTTGATGCTGCTTTTTAGTTTTCTTATTTATGAAACCTAAAAGTAAACTTTTTTCACTTCTGCTTGCCTCCTGTAACACTAGACTCCAAATAAAAATGGTCCCCTATTAATCTAGGATTATAGGAATTCAAACTAAATTATTGCTAGTTGCATAGCACTATACTTTGCATAACAATTGAAGCTCTAAATACATTTTCACCTTCATACAGTCTTTACCACCACCTGCTAACACACATTCTCATGCACTGGTCTTGAAGATTTTGCTGTTAATTGCAGAGATTGCTGTGAAGCCTATGTTTATGCAACTGGTATAAAACAAATCTTCCTTACTTGCAGAAAGAAAAAGTATAGGCTTATAGACCTACCTTAACCAGGGAAATAGTACACCTACTATAGTAGTTACAGTTGGAGTTCCACCCAATTTGTAGTCACAGTTGTGGAATGAGAACCTTTTAATTTATAATGCATAAGTAATTCTTCCTTACCAGTGTTGGAAATGATACATCTTCTAAAAATTGTAGTTAATGAGGAAAGACGTGTTATATCAGTGAATGTGACAGAATGTCCTATCTCATATAAAACAATTGTTTTTAAAATTCTGTTTCTCCCAACACATTAATACAATTGTTAAGTAAAATGAGCAGAAGGCCATTGGCCTGAGGCTATCCCCAGACTTTGAGGTCTTATGTAATGAACTGCAAACTAACTAACTAAATTCTAACTTGAGAGTCTAATTTTTGTATATGTAGCCAGTTCTCAACCAATCACAAACAGTTGATCTTCAACCACTCATAGGCTGCTAACTGCTCAGATCTTTTCAGGACAGGAAAAATGCCTACTGTAATCAATCAAGCTTCTTCTATACTACTCCATATATACTTCTCTGCCTACTCCTTACGTATTCACTGTTCTGTCTAGAAATACTCACTGCCACAGTTTCAAAGTGGTATTCTCTGAACCTCTTCTGATTCTGAGTGCTATCTAATTCATAAATCATTCTTGGGTGTTGCTGTTAGGGGTGTTTTTGTTTTTGTTTTTGTTTGCTCAGATAAGCTGTTATATTTGTCCAGTTTTTCTTTAAACAAAATAAAAATTTTTTCCTGTTTTGGTTAGATTATACTTTTGTGAGAATCAAATGTCCTTGTAAGCAAAGCTCTTCTTCAGAATATTGTTTCTAGAAAAAAAAAATGTGTGTTTGTGTTCTCTGAGAAGCAAACAGCAAGGTGGTATTTTTTTTTTATTTTTTTTTTTTAGTTGTAGATGGACACCATATCTTTATTTATTTATTTTTATGTGGTGCTGAGGATCGAACCCAGTGCCTCATGCATGCGAGGCAAGTGCTCTACCACTGAGCCACAATCCCAGCCCCAGCAAGGTGGTATTTGATGTATGCAATAGGTAGCCTCTAAACTAGTCCCCAACAATCTTCTCTTCTTGGCATTCAAGGATTATAGAATCTCCCCTCTTAAAAGTGAGCTGGTCAAGAGACTTTCTTTTAACCAGTAACTGATAGGGTTTTATTTCCATGATAAAGCTACAAAATGTTGTTATTTTCATATTATCATAAGATTCCCACTCTCTGACTAATGATGAAAACCATCATGGTGGGGAGACCTATGATGCAAAGGACTAAAGGAGTTCTCTACCATTAGGCAAAAAGGGACCAAGGCCCTAGTGGAATAGCCCATGAGAAAATAAAGAATCCTATAAGCCCTTCTGTAGTTGAGCCTCAGAGGAAACCCAAGTGCTGGTGACCTTGACTACGGTGCTGTTAGAGATTCTAAGCAGAGGACTCAATTACTCCATGATTATAGTAACTGTGAGATAATAAATGTGTATTGCTATAGGATGCTAAATTTTAGAAAAATTTGTTATGCAGTAATAGATAACAAGTACATTGCACAATATATTGAGAAAGGAAACACACAAAGTTAGAAAGAGCCTTTTAACTTTGATGCAAGTCTGATACCTAATAAAGGAGAGAGAGAAGAAAGGAAGGAAGAAACTTGGGCTGTAATAGTCTCGGACTGTGGAATAGCCCTAAAGCAAAGTTGTCCATTGGGAAAGTCCCATCTCTTGCCAGAATAATCATCTTAGTCCAGTTGCCATGCTCAGTCATTGACTGAGAGCAGTCTGAAGTGACCATGGTCCCAGCACAAATGCAAGAAGATAACAGCTAAGGTCTCCTAGCAGGAGGTCTGGCTGGTACATTTCCATACCACAAAAGAGAAGCCAATCAATATCATAATATTACAAAGAAAAAAGAAGTTATATTTTTAAAATCTTGTTGCTTAAGAGACCATTTAAAATCCTATCATGCATGAGAGCCTGTTCTTGGTCATATGGCCCAGAGTAGACAGAGAGAAAACAGGCAAGCAGTAAAGGGAATGTGGTAGAGGAGCAGCACAAGCTCTGTCACCACTTATCTGCATCACTTCACTGACCCCTAATCTGTTGGATTGACAGCCTCTATCATCCTTTATTATAAAGATGTTGCTTTATTGAGTAGGGAATTAAAGCTTATTGCTTTCTCATTAAAGGCACACTTTCTCAAGAAAATATTTCTTTTTTTTTACTTATAGATGTATTTGTTATTTTTTTAATTATTTATTCTAGTTAGGTATAAATGACAGCAGAATGCATTTTGATTCATTGTACATAAATGGAGCATGACTTTTCATTTCTCTGGTTGTACACAAAGTAGAGTCAGCATATGTGCAGCATACGTGCAGTCATACATGTACCTAGGGCAAGGATATCCATCTCATTCCACCAACTTTCCTTCCCCTATGTCCCCACCTCCCCTTTGACCAAAGTTCCTCCATTCTTCCCATGTCTCCTCCCCCATTATGGATCAGCATCTTCTTATCAGAGAAAACATTTAGCCTTTGGTTTTTTGGGATTGGCTTATTTTGCTTAGTATGATATTCTTCACCTCTATCCATTTACCTGCAAATGCCATAATTTTATTCTCTTTTAATGCTGAGTAATATTCCATAGTGTATCTATACCACAATTTTTTTAGCCATTCATCTATTGAAGGGCATCTAGATTGGTTCCACAGTTTAGCTATTGTGAATTGAGCTGCTATATACGTTGAAGTGGCTGCATCACTGTAGTATGCTGTTTTTAAAGCCTTTGAGTATAGACTAAGGAATGGGATAGCTGGGTCACATAGTGGTTCCATTCCAAGTTTTCTAAGGAAACTCCAAACTACTTTTCAGAGTGGTTGCACCAATTTGCTGTCTCACCAGCAATGTATGAGTGTGCCTTTTCCCCCACATCCTCACCAACACTTATTGTTATTTGTATTCTTGATAATTGCCATTCTGACTAGCATGAGAGGAAATCTTAGAGTAATTTTGATTTGCATTTCTCTAATTACTAGAGATGTTGAAATTTTTTTCATATACTTATTGATCAATTATTGATTGGGTTGTTTGTTTTTTTGGTGTTAAGTTTTTTGAGTTCTTTATGTATCCTGGAGATTAGCGCTCTATCAGATGTGTGTGTGACAAAAATTTGCTCTGAAAATGTAGGCCCCCTTTTTACCTCATTGATTGTTTCTTTTGCTGAGAAGCTTTTTAGTTTTAATCCATCCCATTTATTCATTCATGATTTTATTTCTTGCGCTTTAGGAGTCTTGTTAAAGAAATTGAGGCCTAATCCTATGTAATGAAGATTTGGGCCTACTTTTTCTTCTATTAGCTGCAGGGTCTGTGTTCTAATTCCTAGGTCCTTGATCGACTTTGAGTTGAGTTTTGTGCATGGTATGAGATAGGGGTTTAGTTTCATTTTGCTGCATGTGGATTCATAGTTTTCCCAGCATCATTTGTTGAAGAGGCTATCTTTTCTCCAATGTACATGTTTGGCACCTTTGCCTAGTATGAGATAATTGTATTGATGTGGGTTAGTCTCTGTGTCTTCTATTCTGTACCACTGGTGTACATGTCTATGTTGGTGCCAATGCCACACTCTTTTTGTTACTATAGCTTTGCAGTCTAGTGTAAGGTCTGGTATTTTGATGCCTCCTGCTTCACTCTTCTTGCTAGGATTGCTTTGGCTGTTCTGGGTCTCTTATTTTTCCAAATGAATTTCATGATTGCTTTTCCTATAATATTTCTTTAAGGAAAAGAAAAACTAAGAATGAAGTGATAAAAGGAAAAAATTATCTGGAGGATTGATGAGACAAAGCAGGAGAGAAGGAGAAATGCCAACATATCTTTTGTGCCTGAATAATTATTGAGCTTATTTCAGCAAGTCTAAGACTGGATTGCTTGCTTGCTTGTTTGTTTTACAACATAAAAATAATTCTTGTATATGAAGGGACTGAACAAGACTATCAGCACCTTCCTAATTAATTTGCTTACATTTATTAATCAGAATAAAACATTTAAAAAATAATCCAATTCACAATCAAATAAAGTTTTGAATTTAATTGTTCCAGATTGCCTTAGAAGAATACTGAAGAATGAGCAGAGTTTCAAAATAGGAGGATTTATATGACACCAGGGAGCCTACCAGCTGATTGTGTTCCAAGGAAGGACTGACTGACGTGTCCTTCACTGACAAAATAAGGAATGTATTCAGCATCACTGAGAAATTCATGGGGATTGTTTTTCTGTCGGGTGGGAGTAATGGAAGGTAATTTTTCCATGAGATCAAACTCCCTGGTGTCTATATATATATAGACATACATATATATATATATATGTATGTCTATATATATATAGACATACATATATATATATATATGTATGTATATATATATATACACATATATATATATATATAAATTGATTCCCAAGTATTTTTATATTTTGGGGGGCTATTGTGAACGGGGTAGTTTTCCTAATTTCTCTTTCAGATGACTTATCACTGAAATATAGAAATGCAATTGATTTATGGGTGCTGATTTTATATCCTGCTACTTTGCTAAATTCATTTATTAATTCTAGAAGTTTTCTGGTAGAATTTTTTGGATCCTCTAAGTATAGAATCATGTTGATGGCAAATAATGAGAGTTTGAGTTCTTCTTTTCCTATTTGTATTCCTTCAATTTTTTTCATCTGTCTAATTGCTCTGCTTAATGTTTCAAGGACTATGTTGAATAGCAGTGGTGAAAAAGGGCATCTCTGTCTTGTTCCCATTTTTAGAAGGAATGCTTGCAATTTTCTCCATTTAGGATGATGTTAGCCTTGGGTTTAGCATAGATAGCTTTTACAATGTTGAGGTATGTCCCTACTATCCCTAGTTTTTCTAGTGTTTTGAACATAAAAGAGTGTTGTATTTTGTCAAATGCTTTCTCTGCATTGATTGATAAAATCATATGATTCTTATCTTTAAGTCTATTGATGTGATGGTTTATGTTGGTTGATTTCTGTATGTTGAAACAACCTTGCATCCCTGGAATGAACCCCACTTGATCATGCACTATTTTTTAATATGTTTTTGTATGCAATTTGCCAAAATTTTATTGAGAATTTTTGCATCTATGTTCATCAGGGATATTGGTCTGAAATTTTCTTTCTTTGTTGTGTCTCTGTGTGGTTTTGGTATCAGGATCATACTAGCCTCATAGAATGAGTTTGGAAGGGTTCTCTCCTTTTCTATTTCATGAAATAGTTTGAGGAGTATTGGTATTAATTCTTCTTTGTAGGTCTTGTAGAACTTGGCTGAGAATCCATCTGGTCCTGGGCTTTTCTTTGTTGGCAGGCTTTTGATGGCATCTTCTATTTCCTTGCTTGATATTGATCTGTTTAAGTTGTATATGTCCTCTTGGTTCAGTTTGGGTAGGTCATATGACTCTAGAAATTTGTTGGTGTTTTCAATTTTACTGGAGTATAAATTTTCAAAATCGTTTCTAATTATCCTCTGTATTTCAGTAGTGTCTGTTACGATATTTCCTTTTTCATCACAGATTTTAGTAATTTGGGTTTTCTCTCTCCTTTTTGTTAGGGTGGCTAAGAGTTTGTCAATTTTGTTTATTTTTTCAAAGAATCAGCTTTTTGTTTTGTAAAATTTTTGAATTGTTTCTTTTGTTTCAATTTTGTTGATTTCAGCCCTGATTTTAATTATTTCCTGTCTTCTACTTCTTTTGGTGTTGATTTGTTCTTCTTTTTCTAGGGCTTTGAGATGTAGAGTCAAGTCATTCATTTGTTGATTTTTTCTTCTTTTAATGAATGAGCTTAATGCAATGAACTTTCCTCTTAGCATTACCTTCAGGGTGTCCCAGATATTTTGACATGTTGTATTGGAGTTTTCATTTAAGTCTAAGAATTTTTTTTTTATCTCTTCCCTGATGTCTTCTGTTATCCATGCATCATTCAATAGTGTATTATTTAGTTTCCAGGTGTTGGAATAGTTTCTATTTTTTGATATGTCATTGATTTCTAATTTTATCCCATTATAGTCAGATAGGATGCAGTGTAGTATCTCTATTTTTTGTATTTAATAAGACTTGCTTTGTGACATAATATATGATCTATTTTGGAGAAGGATCCATGTGATGCTGAGAAATAAGTGTATTCACTAATTGACAGATGGAATACTCTGTATATGTCTGTTAAATCTAAATCATTGATAGTTTTATTGAGTTCTATGATTTCTTTGTTTAGTTTCTGTTTGGAAGATCTATCCAGTGGTGAGAGAGCTGTGTTAAAGTCACCAAATATTATCATGTTGTGGTCTATTTGATTCTTGTAGTTGAGAAGGATTTGTTTGATATATGTAGATGCCCCATTGTTTGGGGCATAGATATTTATGATTGTTATGTCTTGTTGATGTATGATTCCTTTAAGAAGTATGCAATGTCCTTCTTTCTCACTTTTCACTGACTTTGTTTTGAAGTCCACTTTATCTGATATGAGGATGGAAACTCTTGCTTGTTTATGTGGTCCATGTGAGTGATATGTTTTTTTCTACCCTTTCACTTTCAGTCTGTGGGTGTCTTTTCCTATGAGATGAGTCTCTTAAGAGCAGCATATTGGTGGTGTTTTTTTTTTTTTTTCTAATCAGTCTGTCAGTCTATGTCTTTTAATTGATGAGTTTAGGCCATTTACATGGGTTACTATTACAAGGGTAACCCATTACAAGGGTTACTATTGAAATATGGTTTGTAATCCCAGTCATTTTGGTTTATTTTTGGTTTTTACCTTGACTTGGTTTCTCCTTTGATTGGCCTTTTTTTTAAATGTAGTTCCTCTCTTTGTATATTTTCATTGTTGGTTATAATTTCCTCCTCATGGAATATTTTGCCAAGAATGCTGTATAGTTCAGGCTTTCTTGCTGTAAATTCTTTTAACTTTTGTTTATCATGGAAGGTTTTTATTTCATCAATAAATCTAAAGCTCAATTTTGCTGGATATAGGATTCTTGGTTGGCATCCATTTTCTTTCAGAGCTTGGTATATGTTGTTCCATGGTCTCTTGGCTTTTAGGGTCTGGGTTTAAAAATCTGCTGAGATCCAAATTGGTCTCCTCCTTTACGTAATTTGATTCCTCTCTCATGGCCTTTAAAATTCTATCCTTATTCTGTATGCCTGGCATTTTCATTATAATGTGACTTGGTGTAGATCTGTTGAAATTTTGTACATTTGGTGTCCTGTAAGCCTCTTGTATTTGATTTTCCAATTCATTTTTCATGTTTGGGAAATTTTCTGCTGTTATTTCATTGAAGAGATTGTGCATTCCTTTGGTTTGAAATTCTATGCCTTCTTCTATCCTGATAAATCTTAGATTTGGTGTTTTGATGCTATCCCATAATTCTTGTATCTTCTGTTCATGATTTCTTACCATCTTCACTGTATGGTCAACTTTATTTTCAAGATTGTATATTTTGTCTTCATTATCCAAGATTTTGTCTTCCAAGTTATCTAGTCTGCTGGTGATGCTTTCTATCAAGTTTTTTATTTTGTGTATTGTTTCCTTCATTTCAAGAATTTCTGACTGGTTTTTTTCACAATCTCTAGCTCTTTCTTAAAGTCATCTTTTGCTGCCTGTATTTAATCTCTTATCTCTTTGATCAATGGATCACCCAAAGAACACTACCAGAAAACATCTACAGCTAATAAATTCAGCAAAGTAACAGTATACAAGATCAACATTCATCAATCAATAGCTTTCCTATGCTCCACTAATAAATCTGCTGAGAAAGAAATCAGGAAAACTGTTCTTTTCACAGTAACCTAAAAAATAAAATAAAATAAAATGCTTGAGAATAAATCTAGCCAAGCAGGTAGAAGATCACTACAATGAAAACTATAGAACCCTAAAGAAAGAAATCAAAGATGACCTTAGAAAATGGAAACATCTCCCATGTTCAGGAATAGGCAGAATTAATATTGTCAAAATTACCATATTTGCCAAAAGCAATATACAGATTTAATGTGATTCCCTTCAAAATACCATGCCATTTGTTATGGTTTAGGTGTGAGGTGCCACCCAAAAACTCACATGTAAGACAATACAAGAAGGTTCAGAGGAGACATGATTGGGTTGTAAGAGTCTTAAACCAATCAGTGATTTAATTCCCTGATAGGGATTAACTGAGTGGTAACTGAAGTAGTAGGTTGTGGCTGGAAGAGGTGGGAATTAGGGTGTGGCTTTGATATATATATTTGTATCTGGAAAATGGAATCTCTCTCTCTGCTTTCTGATCACCATGATGTGAGCTGCTTCCCTCTGCCGCACACTCCACCATGATGTTCAGCCTCACCTTGAGCCCTGAGGAATGGAGCCAGCCTTCTATGGACTGAGACCTCTGAAAACATGAGCCCTCAAACTCTTCTTCCTCTACAGTTGTGCTGGTTGGGTCATTCAGTAACAGCAGCAAAAATGATGACTGAAACAACATTCTTCACAGAACTAGACAAAAGTCCTAAAATTCATATGGAACAATAAAAGATCTAGTATAGCCAGAGCAATACTGGAGGTATTACAATATCTGATCTCAAATTATAATACCAAGCTGTAGTAACAAAAACAGCATGATGTGCCGTAAAAAATAGGCATAAAGACCAATGGAATAGAAGAAACAAAGACAAACCCACATAGATATAGTCCTCTGATACTCAACAAAATGCCAAAAAAATAATTGGAGAAAAGATAGCCTTTTTAACAAATTGTTCTGGGAAGATAAGATATCTATTCTTCTATTATATAGAAGAATGAAACTAGATCCCTATCCCTAACCTGTGCAAAAGTCAAATAAAAGTGAATCTAAGACTCAGGAATAGATAAGAAAAATTGAAACTGCTAGAAGAAAACACTGGGTTGACACTCCAACTTATTGGCACAGCTATCAACTTTCCTCAGCAAAACACCTAAAGCTCAAGAATAAAACCAAGAATCAATAAGTGGGATGGCATCAAATTAATAAGCTTCTGCATAGCAAAGGAAACAAGAGTGTGAAGAGAGAGCCTACAGAATGGGAGAAAATCTTTGCCAGCTACTCTTTTAACATGGAATTAATATTCAGCATATATAAAAATCTCAAAAACTTACACACACACACACACACACACACACACACAAATATAACAAAATCAATAAATGGGCAAAAAAAACTAAACTTATGCTTCTCAAAAAAGAAATACAAATATATTAAATATATTAAATACAAATACAAATAGAAATACAAATATATTAAATATATTAAAAAATATTCAATACCTCTAGCAATCAGGAAAATTCAAATCAAAACTACACTGAGATTTCATCTTACTCTATTTAGAATGGCAATCAGCAAAAATACAAATAATAAATGCTGGTAGGATGTGGAGGGAAAGGTACACTCATACATTGTTGGTGAGACTGCAAATTAATACAACCACTTTGGAAATCAGTCCAGAGATCCCTTAAAAGATTAAGAATAGAACTACCATATGACTGAGCTATCCCAATCCTTGTTAATTATCCAAAAAACCTAAAATCAGCATACTGTAGTGATACAAGCATATCAATGTTTATAGCAGCACAGTTCACAATAGCCAAGTTATGATATCAGCCCAGGTGCCTGCCAATAGACAAATGGATAAAGAAAATGTGGCATGTATACACAATGGAGTTAATCATAAAGAATAAAATTATGGCAATTGCTGATAAACTGATGGAACTGGAGGAAATCATGCTAAGTGAAACAAGCCAGTGGACTCCAGAAGTCAAAGGTCTAATGTTGTCTTTCATATGTGGAAGCTGGAGAAAAAGAAAAAGAAAAAAAGCAGGAAGGATCCCATGAAAATAGAAGGGATATCAGTGAAGTAGAGAAAGGTGATTAAGGGGGAAGGGAGAGGGATAGGAAAAGGAAGGAACTGCAGAATGAAATTGACCAATTATGCTATGTACATATATGAATATGCCAAAGTGTACCTCACCTTTATGTATGTCTATGAAGCACCAATTAAAATAACAATAAATAAATAAATAAATAGAAGGCCAATAGAGTCGAGGAAGGGGAACAGAGGGAGAGAAATCAGAAGTACTGCAGATTGATATAGAGCAAATTATATTCCATACATGGATCAATATGTCAAAATGAATCCCACTATTATGTATAGCTATAATGCACTATTAAAAAACTTTATTTTAAAAATTCTTATGTGAGGACTGGGATTGTGGCTCAGTGGTTAAGCGCTCGCCTAGCACGGGTGAGGCACTGGGTTCAATCCTCAGCACAACATAAGAATAATAAATAAGAAAAATAAAGTATTGTATCCACCTACAACTAAAAAAATAAAAATTAAAAAAATCTTATGTGAATTTAAAGTGAGCAGGAGTGAAAGACAAGAGAAATGAGGCAAAAGGGGGAAAAGTAATAATAAAGTATTAAAACTATAATTTTATGATCTTAGCAAAGGGAAAGAGTGATGATTTTAAAAAGCACCAAAGATAAATGTAAAAATTGATAAACTACCCTATATTAACATTAAAAATAAAATATATTTATTAAACTACAACCTTAATGAGGAAAAGACAATGACCAACAAATCAATGGAAAAATAGACAAGAGAATTGAACAGATATTTTACAAAAGTTTATGATCAATAAACTTGAACAGGCATACGACTTCATTATAATCAAGAAAAAGAAAATTAAGATATTAATAAACTATTGGTGCTCAGTCTCCACATGACTAAAATTTTGATGACTGAAAATTTCAAGTTTGGCAAGCATGCAGATAAACAGAAATTATTTTATGCTTCTCTTGGAGCTTCTTGAAAAATAATTCATTATCTACTATAGTTAAAAATATGCACTCTTCATCATCTGATTTCACTTTTACACAAAAGAAATGTATGGTATGTGATTAAAGAGGCACACACAAGAATCATAGCATCATTCTCTTTATCAACTATAGAATGAATAAATAAATTATGATATGTTGATAAATGGAATACTGTGGTAATGAAATGAACCACCTACAACTACCCTTAATATGGCATAATCTTAAAACTATCAAAAAAGGAAAAGTATATAAGTTAGAGATCCTTTATTAGATAATGCTCTAGAATGAAAAATATATAATTTCCACAAAAGTAATAATAGTAGTTTCCTTTGAAGTAGAGACAGGGTAGTTATTGAGTGGACAAAGTACTTCCACAGTGTTAATAATGTACTATTTCTCATCTGAAATAATGGTTATACAAGTGTGTGATAATTAACTGAGCTATGCACTTATGAGTTACGTACCTTTCTACCTATGTGTTGTGTTGTATTTCATGAAGTAGAGAGTTTTTAAGAAATGCAGGTGTGGAGACAACTCAGCACAAACCACCCTTAAGAGAATAACAGGATTACTTTTCTTTAGTGGATGACCTTGAATTTATATTCTTGGGCTCACGCTCCAGTGATAAGTTGCAAATACATGAGTTATTTGCTTAGAGTGAAAAATCTACTTTGTTACTGTGCGATAAAATTTAATGTACAAATTTAAACACCCTCCCCCACCTTTTATTGCCTTTGTCATCATGATGCCATTAAGTACAATCCAGCCTAATAAACACTTACATTCTCTTTATCTTTATTGTTAACATTTTAACAGTATCTGCCTAAGAAGGGAGTGATTCATGAAGAGTCTGGCTATTGTTTTTGTGCTTCTATGAGACATGTTTTGAAGCTCCTTTTCAATATTCTCTAATGACCTAATAGCTGTTCTATTTGTTCTCATGCCCATGATTCTCCTTATACTGCTTTCTTAAAGGTCACAATATCCAACAGATTCAAATACAATTATCCTTTTTTTTTCTTTTTTGTATTTTTTATTTACAATCTCTCTGTTGAAGCAATACTTTTTTCATCTCCAGTTTCCAAAGCACAAATCAAATTATGCTTCTCTTGTGCTTAAATTCTAATAGTTTCCTTACAGAACAAAGAACAAACTTCTTAAGCATGTTTTCAAGGGCCTCCAAAACCTAGCTTCAACCTTCTTCCCCAGGCTCATTTTCTTTTTCTTGTTTTTAAATATATTTTTAGTTATTGATGAACACAATACCTTTATTTATTTTATGTGGTGCTGAGGATCAAACCCAGGGCCTCACACAGGCTAGGGAAGTGTTCTACCACTGAGCCACAACCCCAGCCCCCCAGGCTCATTTTCTAAAAAATCTATACTCTATACTCTTTCTCATAAACCTACCTACCTCAAAATTGAGAAGTACACACATACACTATTCCCCTACATACATTTCATTTACTTTTCATAGACTTGTGTCCAAACTCTTAACTTTGTTTATAATATATATAACATTACCAGAGCCAATAATGAAAAGTTTTAAAACTATATGCAAAAATATCATATTAGATAATTTAAAAGAATAATATATTCTGAAAAATTTTTCATCTAAGAAAGTAGGGAACAGTCATTGGAAAATTAATCATTATAATTCACAACTACAATAAAACAGAACAATTCTTAACTTTGTAAAGGATTTTTACCAACAATCAGTACTGAACATCTCAGTAAGCACAGAAGGCAGGGATGCCCATAATATGTCCAGTATTTAAGTCCATATTGATTATCTTATTAATGAAATAAAACTAGAAAAAATAATAGTTATAATATTAGAAACAAAAAGACAATACTACCATTTTTATAAAGAAAATATTTCCCCTCAAAGATGAAAATCAGCTGAAAAACTGAAACTAACTAGCAAAGCAGTAAGATGATTGGATATCAGACCAATAAATAAATATATCAATGCTTTCCTATAAACCAATTTTAAAATGTAAATTAAAAAATATTCATAACTACAACCCAAAGTTCTAAAATGTCTTAAGAAAAACTAAAAAAAAAATTGTAATACTAGCATGGAGGTTGAAGGAAAGAACAATTTGCATAAGCCTGTAAGACTTTTTAAAGAAGAGTTGAGTGTATGATACATTATCCTACAGGAGAGACAACAATTTCAAAGATGACATAACTTCCCAAAATAATAATATTAAAGAAATTCCAATCAAAATAATGATGAGATATTTTATGAAACATAAAAGCTGATTATAAAATTTTATTTTTGCATATTTTTGCCCGGGACTGCCCCTGCTGACCCACGTGGGAGCCAAGGCCCAGTCCTGGGACTTATAGATTCTCAACCAGCACAAGAGCCCAGGCACAGTTCAGGCCCAGGATCACCCCTGTTGACCTGTGGGAGAGCCTAAGCCCAGGACCACCCCACACAGAGTAGAGGACCGTATTGTGGGTCCCCACTCACCAACACATCACTCACCTGGTTCCCCTCTATCTTGGGACACTGCAGCAATCACCATGGCTCTCTCCACATTGTAGCCCCCAACATGGGACAACAGACTGGACCTTGAGGCAGTTGCCTGCCACAGCACTGGCAATTCACAGTGCTGCATCTCCAAACAGGCAGCCCAAAGCCATTGTAAGTCCAGCCCTTTCAGCTCCATCTCTGAAAGCGGTTGCATCTACTTGGGACATCACTGTTGCTATCTTGAGTTACCTCCACTACCACAGCCACCATCTTTAGTTGCAGTACCATCCATCTTGGGACACCAGTCATGGAATGGAAGCCCAACACCAAGGTGAGGTAAAGGTAATCTGCAGAGACACTACAGATTATAGGGTAGAAACTACAATACCTCAGATCTGCACTACAAGAAAGGAAGACATATAGCATGAAAAAGCAAGGGAAGAAAATGTCCCAAACAAACCAAATACTAAAATAATGAAACCCATTGACAGCACAGTTGATGAAATTTCAGAAAAGGTGTTCAGAATGCACATAATTAAAATTGAAGAATGACATATGAAAGAAAATATGGGCAACCATTAAACACACCAGCAAAGAGATAAGGGAGCAAAGAAGGGTAGCAAAAGATTACTTCAAGAAAGAGATAGAACTCCTGGAAAAAAAAAAACCCAGAAATCCTTAAAATGAAGGAAACAATAAACCAAATAAAAAAACTCGATAGAAAATATCACCAACAGACTAGATCCCTTGGAAAACAGAACCTCAGATAATGAAGGCAAAATATACAATCTTGAAAATAAAGTTGACTACACAGTGAATATGTTAAGAAACCATGAACAGAACATCCAGGAATTATGGGAAAGTATCAAAAGACCAAACCTAAGAATTATCAGGATAGAGAAAGACAGAGATTCAAACCAAATGAATGCACAATCTCTTCAATGAAATAATAGCAGAAAATTTCCCAAACATGAAGAATAAATTGAAAAATCAAATACAAGAGGCTTATAAGACACTAAATGTACAAAACAACAACAGATCCACACCAAGGCACATTATACTGAAAATGCCTAACATACACAATAAGGATAAAATTTTAAAGGCTGCAAGAGAGAGGAATCAGAATACTTATGGGGGAAACCAATACAGATTTCAGCAGATTTTTCAACCCAGACCCTAAAAGCCAGGAGATCATGGAACAACATATACCAAGATCTGAAAGAAAATGGATGCCAACCAAGAATCATATATCCATCAAAACTGAGCTTCAGATTTGATGGTGAAATTAAAACCTTCCATGATAAACAAAAGTTAAAAGAATTTACAGCAAGAAAGCCTGCTCTTGGCAAAATATTCCATGAGGAGGAAATGAAAAAAAAAAAAAATGAAAATCAGCAAATAGAGGAACTATACTAAAGGAAAGGCCAATAAGAGGAGAAACCAAGTGAAGTTAAAAACCAAAAATAAAAAAAAAAAAATGACTGGGAATACAAATTATATTTCAATAATATCCCTGAATGTGAATGGCCTAAACTCATCAATTAAAAGACATGGACTGGCAGATTGGATTTTTAAAACGTCCAACAATATGCTACCTTCAAGAGACTCATCTCACAGGAAAAGACATTCAAATGAAAGTTGAAAGGGTGGGAAGAAAAATATCACTCACATGAACTGTGTAAACAAGCAGGAGTTTCCATCCTCATATCAGATAAAGTGGACTTCAACCCATAGTTAGTGAAAAGGGACAAAGAAGGACATTTTATGCTTAAGGAAATTATACATCAACAAGGCATAACAATCAAAAATATCTATGCCTCAAACAATGGGACATCTATATATATCAAACAAACCCTTTTCAACTACAAAAATCAAATAGACCACAACACAATAATACTGGGTGACTTTAACACACCTCTCTCACCACTGGATACATCTAACAAACAAAAACAAACCAAAGAAATTATAACTCAATAAAACAATTAATAATTTAGACTTAACAAACATATATAGAATATTTCAGCCATCAATGAACAAAACACTTTTTTCTCAGCAGCACATGGACCCTTCTCCAAAATAAACCATATGTCATGCCACAAGGCAAGTCTTAGCAAATACCAAAAAATAGAGATACTATCCTGCATCCTATCTGACCATAATAAAATGAAATTAGAAATCAATGATAAAATAAAAAATAGAAGCTACTCCAACACCTGGAGACTAAATAATATGCTATTGAATGATGTATGGATAACAGAAGACATTAGGAAGAAGATTAAAAAAAATTAGTTCATTGCATTAAGCTCATTCATTAAAAGAATAAAATGTCAACAAAGCATTATAACTTAAAGCCCTAGAAAAAGAAGAACAAATCAACACCAGAAGTAATAGAAGACAGAAATTAATTAAAATCAGGGCTGAAATCAATGAAATTGAAACAAAAGAAACAATTCAAAAAATTGACAAAACAAAAAGCTGGTTCTTTGAAAATATAAATAAAATTGGCAAACCCTTAGCCACCTTAACAAAAAGAAAGAGAGAGAAAACTCATATTACTAAAACTCATAATGAAAAAGAAAATATCACAACAGACACTATTGACATATAGAAGACAATTAGAAACTATTTTGAAAATTTATACTCAAGTAAAATGGAAAACCTCAAAGACACTGACAAATTTCTAGAGGCATATGATCAACCCAAAGTCAGACAGAAGGATATACACAATTTAAACAAATCAATTTCAAGCAACGAAAGAGAAGGTGCCATCAAGAGCCTTCCAACCAAGAAAAGCTTGGGACCAGATGGATTCTCAGCTGAGTTCTACAAGACTTACAAAAAAGAATTAATACCAATACTTCTCAAATTGTTCCATGAAATGTAAAAGGAATATTCAAAACTCATTCTATAAGGCTAGTATGATCCTGATACCAAAACCAGGCAGAGACACATCAAGGAAAGAAAATTTCAGACCAATATCCCTGATGAACATAGGTCAAAAATTCTCAATAAAGTTGTAGCCAGTCACATACAAAATCATACTGAAAAAATAGTGCACCATTATCAATAGTGGAATTCATTCCAGGGATGCAAGTTTGATTCAACATATGGAAATCAATAAACATAATTCATTACATCAATAAAGAATCATGATTACATCAATTGATGCATAGAAAGCATTTGACAAAATACAGTACCCTTTCATGTTCAAAATACTAGAAAAACTAGGGATAGTAGCAACATACCTCAACATTGTAAAAACTATCTATGCTAAACCCAAGGCCAATATCAGTCTAAATGGAGAAAAATTGGAAGCATTTCCTCTAAAAACTGGAATAAGATGGAGATTCTCTATTTCACCACTTCTATTCAACATAGTCCTTGAAACTCTATCCAGAGCAATTAGACAGATGAAAGAAATTAAAGGATCATGAATAGGAAAAGAAGAACTCAGACTATCACTATTTGCCCAGGACATGATTCTATACTTAGAGGATCCAAAAAACTCCACCAGAAAGCTTCTAGAATTAATAAATGAATTTAGCAAATTAGGATATAAAATCAATACCCATAAATTGAATGCATTTCTATACATCAGTGATTAATCCTCTGAAAGAGAAATTAGGAAAACTACCCTATTCCCAGTAGCTTTAAAAAAAATAAAACACTGGGAATGAATTTAACAAAAGAGGTGAAAGACCTCTACAATGAAAACTATGGGACACTAAAGAAAGCAATTGAAGAAGACCTTACAAGATGGAAAGATAATGCTCTTGGGTAGGCAGAATTAATATTATCAAAAGGGCCATACTACCAAAAGTGATACACAGATTCAGTGTGATTCCAATTAAAATCCCAACATCATTCCTTATAGAAATAGAAAAAGCAATCATGAAATTCATTTGGAAAAATAAGAGACTCAGAATAGCCAAAGCAATCTTTAGCAAGAAGTGAAGCAGGAGGTATCACAATACCAGACCTTAAACTATACTACAAAGATATAAAAACAAAAATGTCATGGTAGTGACACCAAAATATACATGTAGACTAATGGTACAGAATAGAAGACACAAGACAAATCCACATAAATACAGTTACCTAATACTAGACAAAGGAGAAAAGATAGCCTCTTCAACAAATGGTGCTTGGAAAACTGGAAATCCACATGCAGCAAAATGAAACTAAACCCCTATCTCATACCATGCACAAAACTCAACTCAAAGTGGATCAAGGACATAGGAATTAGACCACAGACCCTGTGCCTAATAGCAGAAAAAGTAGAACCAAATCTTCATCACATAGGATTAGGCCCCAACTTCCTTAACAAGATTCCTAAAGCACAAGAAATAAAAGCAAGAATCAATAAATGGGATGGATTAAAACCAAAAAGCTTCTTCTCAGTGAAAGAAATAATCAATGAAGTGAAAAGAGAGCCTACATTTTAGGAGCAAATTTTTGCCACATGCACTAATCTCCAGGATTGTGGGGGTCGTGGTCCATCCCGAGCCAGCGGATCAAAGGGGTACCCCCATATTCACCTCGCAGTGGAAGTTGGGAAGAGTTGGAGCTGACTATCCGCTCGTTCCCAGCCCTGCCTTCCAAAGCCTCTCCGAGGCAGGACAATCAGACACTGCTAGGGGGTACAGTCAGAGCAGGCACCCGTTTATTTGCAGAACAAGCATTGAACTTATAGGGTTGTTGGGCCAATCAGACACAATGCATGTAGATAACAGCTGTCCATGTGGCAAGGCACGTAAGCCCCCTGAATTCTGGCCATGAGCTGCACGTTTGCGGAACCAACAGTAATTGTAAACCAATCACATATTTCCTCCTTCCTTTGTGCCTTTCCCATTTATACACAATGGCTAGTCATTAGGGCGTAGCATAGAGCTAGCCCCCCACACAGGATATATAAAGAACTCAAAAATCTTAACACCAAAGAAACAAACAACCCAATCAATAAATGGGCTAAGGAGCTGAACAGACACTTCTCAGAAGAAGATACACAATCAATCAACAAATATATTTAAAAAGTTCAATATTTCTAGTAACTAGAGAAATGCAAATCAAAATTACTATAAAATCTCATCTTGCATCAGTCATAATGGCAGTTATCAAGAATATAAATAACAAGTGTTGCTGAGGATGTGAAGGAAAAGGCACACTCATACGTTGCTGGTGGGACTGCAAATTGGTACAACCAATCTGGAAAGCAGTATGGAGATTCCTTAGAAAACTTGGAATGGAACCACCATTTGACCCAGCTATCTCACTCCTTGGTCTATACTCAAAGGCCTTAAAAACAGCATACTACAGTGTTGCCGCCCCTTCAATGTTTATAGCAATGCAATTCACAATAGCTAAACTGTGGAACCAATTTAGATGCCCTTCAACAGATAAATGGATAAAGAAATTGTGCTATATATACACAATGGAATATTACTCAGCATTAAAAGAGAATAAAATTATGGCATTTGCAGGTAAATGGATAGAGTTGGAGACTATCATGCTAAGTGAACTAAAGCAATCCCCAAAAACCAGGGGCCGAACGCTTTCTCTTCTAAGTGGCTACTAATCCATATGGGGGGCATGCATGAGTGGAGGATGGGGCAAATGGGAGGGAGGAGGGGGTATGTGGGTAGGAAAGATGGTGGAATAAGATGGACGTCATTACCCTAGGTACATGTATGATTGCATGAATGATGTGACTCCAATTCATGTACAATCAGAGAAGTGAAAAACTCTACTCCACTTATGTACAATGAATCTAAAAACTTTCTGCTGTCATGTATAACTGATTAGAGCTAATTAAAAAAATGTTGGCTGTGCTATGAAAAAAAATTATATGAAACAGAACTAAACTAGAATAATTAAATAAAATAATTACAAGGCAATTGAGAAGTTGCTGTGGATGCCAAGCATCCACCAAAGATATTATGGGAATAAGCCAAATATTCAGTGTAACTGAATGTAAACTATGAACAGAATCCATGTATATGCAGAAACTAGGACTACAGAAAAGTTGACATTTTAAATCCAAACTAAACCTTTTTTTAAATGAATGACATTGGGAGAACTGAAAGTGTATATAGAATGATATGAAGAGATTCCAAAAAAAAGTGGATACCTCACACTCACCCCCTCTTCCACAAAGACAAACCAAAACAATAGATGAATATCTGCATCTTGAGTTGCGTGACTGAGGGCCCATAGCAAGGAAGAGACAGGAATTTCATAAGACAAAGACCTAGATGGCAGCATAGAAAGAGGTACAAAGTACACCAACAACCATGACTCTGGCTCTTTGCCAGGGAACTCCCTATTGCAGGGGAAAGGGTGAACATGAGAATTCTAGAAGAAGACATTGTCATGGACAATGGTAATCATAGTTACATTGGAGTTCTACAGCCAACACATGCTCGCAGACCAATGAGAGGAACAATTTAGAGTCTATACTGGTAGTTTTGCCTTGGAGAAGGAACTCATGTAATCCTCCCACCAACCTCTAAAGCCTGCTATAGCCTGGCACCATCTTAAGCAAAATGCTCAGAATTCATACTATCCTAGGGATGAGAAGCCTCTGCATAGCCATCTTGGTTAGGAACCATACCTGATTCCTAACACACATTCCACTGTGGTAGCACAGGAGGCTTCAGCCTCACAATTCCAATTAGACTTAGTAGAGCAACTCTAACCATAGCACACAAATCCCTACACTGTAGTAGACAAGAAGTGTGCCCCCTCCAAAACCAGGAAGACAAAGAAACTTGCCCCTTTGGACCTGGGACTATTCTCTTCCATTTTCCTCTGTTGCCTCCCACAGCCTGTTACCTGGGGACCTACATCACCACTAGGATTGAGGGTTGGCGCTGCCAGTGCTGGAGGGCCCCAACCAACAGAAGAGCTCACCCAAGCAGTGCCTAAGGAAACATCCTTTGTACCCTATGCTCCTAGCACACTACTCCTATTTCCACAGTGGTCACAGAGTAGGCACCCCTTACTTACATGAGTTGCTAGAATATTCTTATCCCCACCCCTTCTTTGGAGACTAATGGTCTCTCCAAGTTTGCTGCCACTAGCACCACTACAAAGCCATGGATTACAACTGAGAAAGATACAGGGAGATTACATTACAATGCTTAAACAGAACCAAAGCCAACAAAGCCTACCAAACTGACACTCTAAGACACATTTTTGGGAAAAGCATTCTGCTATGAAACCCACCTCATAAAATTGGTAGAGATAACTGATCTTCCAGATGCACAAATACCAACATAGAGATTTGAAAAGTATACAAAAGAAAGTATAATGCCTTCACAGGGACACAATAACTCTCTACTAAGAGACCCTGAAAAGTAAGACAGTAACATTATACCCAATAAAGAATTCAAAAGGATGGTTCTAAGGAAACACAATGAGATGTTAGAGAAAGATGATTCAACAAAATTTGGAAAATAATTCATTATATGAATGAGAAATTCAGCAAAAAAGAAATCATGAAAAAGAAACAAAACTCTTGGAAATGAACAACACAATAAATTATTACTCTGATACCAAAACTATAAACCAATATCCCTGATTAATATAGCTGCAAAAATTATCAAAAAAAAAACAGCAAATCACATCCAACAGCATATCATAAAAATAGTTCATCATAATCAAATGAAATTTATCCCAGAGATGCAAGGGTGATTTAAGACACCCAAATCAATAGAAATAATAAATCAGGTCAAGATAACAAAGAAAAAATCCTTATCACTATCTCAATAGATATAGAAAAAATATTCAGTAAAATTCAACATTCCTTTATGATAAAAATTCTGAACTAATCAACTATAGAAGGAACATACCACAACATAATAAAGTCTATATATAACAAACTCATAGTCAACAGCATAATGAATAGGAAAAGTTAATTTGTTTCCTCTAAAACCAGAACAAGAAAAGTATGTCCAATCTCACTGCTCTTATTTAATATAATATTGAAAGTCTTAGCCAGAGCAATTGGGCAAGTAAAAAAAATAAATAAAAGACATTCAAAAGGAAGGATGTTGAATTATTCTTGTTTGCAGATCATATGATTCCATATATAGAAAAATCTAAAGAATCCAAAAATAGTTAGAACTGATAATGATTCAAGATACAAAATCAGCCTTCAAAAATCAGTGACATTTTTATACACCAATAACAAACTTGCTGAGAAAGAAATCAAGAAATTAATTAGCAGAGGCTATGAAGAAAGCCTTTCTAACAAATGGTCCTAGGAAAACTGGATATCCATATACAGAAGGATGAAATTTAATCCCTATCTCTCACTCTGCACAAAACTCAACTCAAAATGAATCTAAGAGCCAGGCGTGGTGGCTCATGCTTGTAATCCCAGCACTTTGGGAGGCTGAGACAGGAGAATCACAAGTTCAAAGCCATCCTCAGCAACAGTGAGGTATAAATCAGCTCAGTAAGACCCTGTCTCTACAAAAAACACAAAACAGGGCTGGGGATGTGGCTCAGTGGTTCAATACCCCTGAGTTCAATCCCTGGTACCAAAAACAGAAAAAAAAATGAATCTAAGACCTAGAAATTGTACCAGAAACTCTGCACCTGCTAGAAAAAAATGTAGGCTCAATTCTGCAACATGTCAACACAGGCACTGACTTTCTTAACAAGACTCCTAAATAAATAAAATCAAAATCTGTAAGTGGAATGGCATCAAAGTGGGATGCACAGCAAAGGAAATATATAAGAGCATGAAGAGAGAGCGTACAGAATTGGAGGAAATATTTGCCACCTGCTCCTCAAATAATTCATTAATATCCAGATTACACAAATAACTCAAAAAACACCAAAAAAATTTCAATAAATGGGCAAAAGAATGAAATACACACTTCTCAAAGAATAAATACAAATAGTCAACAAGTACATGAAAAAATGTTCAACATCTCTAGCAATTAGAGAAATGCAAATCAAAACTACATTGAGATTTCATCTCACTTCAATCAGAATGGCAATTATCAAAAATGAAATAATAATAAATGTTAGCAAGGATGTGAGGAAAAAGGTACACTCACACGTTGTTGGTGGGACTGAAAATTATGCAACCACTCTGGGAAGCAGTATGGCAATTCCTCAAAAAACTAGGAATGGAACCACCAGTTGACCTGGCTATCCCACTCCTTGGTATATACCTGAAAGATTTTAAATAAGCATACTAATTGATGCAGCCACAGCAATGTTTATAGCAGCACAATTCACAATAACAAGCTATGGCACCAACCTAAGTGCCCTTCAATAGAGGAGTGAATAAAGAAAATGTGATACACACACACACACACACACACACACACACACACACACACTCACATATTACTCAGCCATAAAGAACAATGACATTATGGCATTTCCTGTAAACTGGAGGCTATCATACTAAGTGAAATGAGCCAGTCCCCCAAAATCAAAAGTTGAATGTTTTCTCTGATATATGGAATCTAATCCAAAATAAGAGGGGGAGGAATTTTTTAAAAAGATGAAAAAAGAGAGAAGAAATTTTATCAAAATAGAGGAAAGATCAGTAGAATATATGAAGGGGATTGAGGTGGAGGGAGGAAGGAATAGGATGGGAAAAGAGAAGAGCCAAGGAATGAATTTTACTGAACTTTCATATGTGTATGTATGCATGTGGTATGCTGGATCTTGGCTATGGGTATACCCACAGAACACTAATTTTTTTAAAAAGTAAACTATAAATGGATTTAAAAGGGATCAGTGGAGCAGAGGGATGGTGGAGTGCTGTGGAGTGAATTAGAGAGAATTGTGTTCCATGCTTTTGTGATAATACCAGGGTGTATCCTAGTATTGTGTATAACTAAAAAGATTTTTTTAAAAAAGATAACACATTCAAGGATAAATTTGACCAAACAAGTGAGAGCACTTTTCAATGAAACTCATAAAAATTAATGAATGACTTTGAAAAGTTCATAAAAAATTGAAAGATTTACTATATTTATAGACTGGAAGAATTAATATTTACTGGAAGTTACATCTACAGTTTCAGTACAATTTCTACCAAAATACCAATAGTATTCTTCACAAAAATAGAAAAAATATTTGAATTTATAAGAAAGAATGAACAACTCCAAAGAATTCTAGAACAGAAAAGAACAAAGCTGGAGGCATGATTATGACTGGATCTGAACACATACTACAAGGAAATACTAACCAAAACAGCATGATAGTAGTGTAGAAATTGACACATAGACCAAGAGAAAAGAATAGAAATTCCAGAAATAAATCCATTATCCATAGCCAACCAATTCTCCACAAAGACACTAAAACACCCATTGAAGAATAAACAGTCTCCAACAAATGGTGCCGGCAAAACCACATATTCATTTGCAAAAGATTGAAACTTGAGAAGATTGGTTCCAAGATGGCAGCCTAGACAGATGAGACATTCCTAGTCTCTCCAGGACTGGAGTTTAAAGTAATGGAAACACTGTTTCTCAGAGAGTTTGTAGAGGATACCCGACAGCTGCCTACACATAGGAATTTTACTCACGTGCACACAGGGCCGCCAGACACCAGCGTTTGCAAAGGACTCCAGCCACAAGTGGCACAAAACCCCAGCCCCAGACTCCAGTGCAAGACTCACCCCTTGTGCAAAGCATGATCCTACACAGGAACCCTGGCTCCAGCACCCACACACCTAGCAGGTCCTTGGGTCGCCCACCCACGCACAACCCCCGGCCCCTGTGCAGGTGCCCTGGCTGCTGTTCTTGTGTGGATCTGCATCTACTAGGGTGGAAACTCCTAGGTGAGGGGGGCAGCGCTGGACAGGATCTGGAGACAAACTTTTATTTCAGCACAGCACACCACAGAGCTGCATCTCCAAACAGTGCATCCAAGTACACTGAAACCAAGACCGCTTAGTGGTCCAGCCCTTTACCCTATCACTGACGCAGATGGCTTCTTTGTGAGACTCCAGCTGTGCCATTTTTCACCTGAGTAGGCAGATACCAGTAAGCAACAGACAACTCAACCTACTGGAGGTGAAAGGAAGCAATCTTGTTTATTTACATTGAGACTTTTTTATTTTTTAAATTTTTTTTCTAATATAACTCCTTTTTCTTGTCTTTTTTTGTTGTTTTGGTTTGGTTTTTCTCTTTTCTTCTTTTCTTCCATTTTTTTTTCTTTTTTTCTCTCTCTCACTCTTTTCCCACCCTCACATCCCCAACATTTGTGAAATCAAGTGTTTTTTATGCACTGGGATACAGTAGACTGAGATATCTGATTAGTATACTACAGTTGTATTATATACTCTCATAACTTCCACATGTATATGTTTTATTTTTCTTAATTTTTATGTCTCCTTGATAGTTGTACTCTATTTTCTTCCTTCTTACTGGTCTTCCCCAAATCTATTTCTCTCCTTTCTACTAATAGCCAACTTCTTCTGGATTCCTCTTGCATGCTGTCTAGGATCTAATAACTTTACCCTCACTTCTTACTGCCCTAACATCCTATCCTACACCCCTCCCCCAGTTCTCTCTAGCCCACCAGCAGAAACTGTAGACCCTTCTGCAAACCTATTGTTTATATAGTAGATGCTAATTGAACTCATAATTTCTATATATTGTGACTAAGCTATAAATGTATTTAAGAGCTATTAGGAGCTACTTGGTTTGAAACTATATATTGCTTGTATTGAGATCTGTCAATTTGGTCTCCCTCTTAAAGAAGAGGTATTAGAACTCTGTAGGGAAACTGTAAGCCGATAGGATAAAAACTGTAACAACTTGGATCTGCAGTGCTAGAAGGAAAGATACATAAAAAAACATGAAAAAACAAGGGAACAGTGTACCTCAAACAAACCAAGATACTACATTTTTAGAATCCATGGTCAGCGCAGTAGAAGAAATGTCAGAGAAGTTCAGGATGTACATAATTAAAATGTTCTGTGACTTAAAGAATGATATAAGAGAGTAAGCTCATTCAGCAGAAGATAATTTCAATAAAGGGATATATAGGCAAATACAGGAAGCAAAAGATCACTTCAATAAGGAGATAGAGATTCTGAAAAAGAACTTAACAGAAATCCTCACAATGAAAGAAACAATAAACTAAATTGAAAACTCAATAGATAGCACCACCAACAGGTTAGATCATTTGGAAGACAGAACCTCAGACAATGAAGACAAAATATTTAAACTTGAAAATAGAGATGACCACACAGTGAAGATGGTAAGAAACCATGAACAGAGCATCCAAAAATTATGGGATAACATTAAAAGACCAAATTTAAGAATTATTGGAATAGAGGAAGGTATAGAATTTCAAACCAAAGGAATGAACAATCTATTCAATGAAATAATATCAGAAAATTGTCCAAATATGAAGAACAAATTGGATAATCAAATACAAGAGGCTTACAGGACACCTAATGTACGAAATCACAACAGATCTCTACCAAGGTGCATCATAATGAAAATGCCTAGCATTCAGAACAAGGAGAGAATCTTAGCAACAAGAGAAAGGAATTGGATTACATATAGGGGGAAACCAATCAGGATCTCTCCAAATTTCTCAACCCAGACCCTTAAAGCTAGGAGAACTTGGAACAACATATACCAAGCTCTGAAAGACAATGGATGCCAACCAAGAATCCTATATCCAGCAAAATGAAGTTTTAGATTTGATGATGAAATAAAAACTTCCATGATAAACAAAAATTAAAAGAATTCACAGCAAGAAAGCCTGCTCTACAGAACAGTCTTGGCAAAATATTCCATGAGGAGGAAATGAAAAACAACAATGGAAACCTACAAAGGGAGGAACTACAGAAAGGAAAGGCCAATCAAAGGAGAAACCCACTCAAGTTAAAAACCAATAATAAACCAAAATGTCTGGGAATACAAACCATGTCTCAATAATAACACTGATGTCAATGGCCTAAACTCAGCCATTAAAAGACAGACTGGCAGATTGGATTTTAAAAACGACCCAACAATATGCTGCCTTCAAGAGACTCATCCCATAGAAAGAGACATTCACGGATTGAAGGTGTAAGGATGGAACAAAAATGTATCACTCACATGGACTGCATAAACAAGCAGGGGTTTTCATCTTCATATTAGATAAAGTGGACTTCAAACCAAAGTTAGTGAAAATGGATAAAGAAGGTCATTTCATAATGCTTAAGGTAATCATACATCAACAAGACATAACAATCTTAAATATCTATGCCCCCAAACAATGGGGCAGCCATGTATGTCAAACAAACCCTTCTCAACTTCAAGATTCAAATAGACCACAACACAATAGTACTGGGTGACTTTAACACACCTCTCTCACCACTGGGTAGATCTTCTAAACAAAAACTAAAAAAAGAATCTACAAAACTCAATAGAACAATCAATAATATAGACTTAACAGACATATATAGAATACTTCATCCTTCAACAAGCATATACACTTTTTTCTTAGCAGCACATGGATCTTTCTCCAAAATAGATTATATGCTATGCCACAAAGCAAGTCTTAGCAAATGCAAAAAATAGAGATACTACCCTGAATTCTATCTTACCATAATGAAATGAAATTAGAAATTAATGACAGTTTTTAAAAAAGAAGCTACTCCAGCACCTGGAGACTCAATAATTTGCTATTGAATTATGCATGGATAACAGAAGACATCAGGGAGGAGATTTAAAAAAAAATATTAGAGCTAAGTGAGAACTGATACAACATATCAAAATCTCTGGGACACTCTAAAGGCGTGCTAAGAGGAAAGTTCATTGCATTAAGCTCATATATTCAAAGATGTAAAAGTCAACAAATCAATGACTTGACACTAATCTCAAAGCCCTAGAAAAAGAACAAATCAACACCAAAAGAAATAGAAGACAGGAAATAGTTAGTATCAGGGCTAAAATCAATGAAATTGAAACAAAGGAAACAGTTCAAAAAATTGACAAAACAAAAAGTTGATTCTTTAAAAAAATAAACAAAATTGACAAATCCTTAGCCATCCTAACAAAAAGGAGAGAGAAAATCCAAATTACTAAAATTTGTGATGAAAAAGGAAATGTTACAACAGACCCTGCTGAAATACAGAGGATAATTAGAAACTATTTTGAAAACTTACACTTCAGTAAAATAGAAAACCCTGAAGACACTGACAAATTTCTAGAGACATATGACCTACTCAAACTGAACCAGGGGGACGTTCATGACTTAAACAAATCAATCACAAGCAAGGAAATAGAAGATGCCATCTAGAGCCTTCCAACCAAGAAAAGCCCTGGACCAGATGGATTCTCAGCCAAGTTACACAAGACCTATAAAGAAGAACTAACTCCAATACTTCTCAAATTATTCCATGAATTAGAAAGGGAGGGAATCCTTCCAAACTCATTCTATGAGGCGAGTATCACCCTGATACCAAAACCAGACAGAGACACATCAAAAAAGGAAACTTTCAGACCAATGTCCCTGATGAATATAAATGCAAAATTTCTCAATAAAATTTTGGCAAATTGCATACAAAAGCATATTTAAAAAAATAGTGCACCATGATCAAGTGGGGTTCATTCCAGGGATGCAAGGTTGGTTCAACATATGGAAATCAATAAACATAATCCATCACATCAATAGACTTAAAGATAAGAATCAAATGATTTTATCAATTGATTCAGAGAAAGTGTTTGACAAAATGCAGCACCTTTTCATGTTCAAAACACTAGAAAAACTAGGGATAGTAGGAAAACACCTCAACATTGTTAAAGCAATCTATGCTAAAATCATCCTAAGTGGAGAAAAATTGAAAGCATTCCCTTTAAAAACTGGAACAAGACAGGGATGCCCTCTTTCACCACTCTTATTCAATATAGTCCTTGAAACTCTAGCCAGAGCAATTAGACAGACAAAAGAAATTAATGGGATATGAATAGGAAAAGAAGAACTCAAACTATCATTATTTGCAGATGACATGATTCTATACTTAGAGGATCCAAACAATTCCACCAGAAAACTTCTAGAATTAATAAATAAATTCAGCAAAGTATCAGGATATAAAATCAGCACCCATAAATCAAATGCATTTCTATACAGCAGCAATGAGTCCTCTGGAAGAGAAATCAGGAAAACTACTCCAGTCACAGTTTGGAATCAATCTAATAAGAGTGGTGAAAGACCTCTACAATAAAAACTACAAGACACTAAAGAAAGAAATTGAAGGAGATTTTAGAAGATGAAAAGATCTCTCATGCTCTTGGATGTGCAGAATCAATATTATTAAAATGGCCATTTTAATAATATTGCCCAAAGTGCTATACAGATTCAATGCAATCCCAATTAAAATCCCAAAGTCCTTTCTTATAGAAATAGAAAAGACAATTATGAAATTTATTTGGAAAAATAAGAGACCCAAAATAGCAAAAGAAATCCTTAGTAAGAAGAGTGAAGCAGGAGGTATCACAATATCAGACCTTAAACTATACTACAAAGATATAGTAACAAAAATGGCATGGTACTGGCACCAAAATAGACATGTAGACCAATGGTACAGAATAGAAGACACAGAGACTAACCCACATAAATACAGTTATCTCATACTAGACAAAGGTGCCAAAAACATACATTGGAGAAAAGATAGCCTCTTCAACAAATGGTGCTAGGAAAACTGGAAATCCATATGCAGCAAAATGAAATTAAACACCTATCTCTCACCATGCACAAAACTCCACTCAAAGTGGATCAAAGACCTAGGAATCAGACCAGAGACCCTGCATCTAATTGAGGAGATTAGATGCAGGGTCTTCATCACGTCAGAGTAGGCCCCAACTTAATTAACAAGACTCCTAAAGTGCAAGAATCAAGAATCAATAAAAGGGAGGGATTTAAATTAAAAAGCTTCTTCTCAGCAAAAGAAACAATCAATGAGGTGAACAGAGAACCTATATTCTGGGAGCAAATTTTTGTCACACGCACATCAAATAGAACACTGATCTTCAGGATATATAAAGAAGTCAAAACACTTAACACAAAAAAACAAACAACTCAATCAATAAATGGGCTAAGGAGCTGAATAGAAAATTCTCAGATATACAATCAATAAACAAATACATGAAGAAATGTTCAACATCTCTAGCAATTAGAGAAATTCAAATAAAAACTACTCTAAGATTTCATCTCACCCCAGTCAGAATGGCAGCTATACAAAATACAAGCAACAATAAGTGCTGGCAAGGATGTGGTGAAAAAGGCACACTCAAACATTGCTGGTGGGACTGCAAACTGGTGCAACCTATCTGGAAAGCAGTATGGAGATTCCTTTAAAAATCTGGAATGGAACCACCATTTGACCCAGCTATCTCATCCCTTGGCCTATACCCTAAAGACTTAAAAATAGCATAGTACCATAATGCAGCCACCTCAATATTTATAGCAGCTCAATTCACAATTGCTAAACTGTGGAAGCAACCTAGATGCCCTCCAATAGATGAATGGATAAAACTGTGGTATATATATATATATATACACAATGGAATATTACTCAGCAATAAAAGAGTATAAAATGATGGCATTTGCAGGTAAATACATGGAATTGGAGAACATCATGCTAAATGAAGTAAGCCAAATCCCAAAAAACCAAAGGCTGAATGTTGTCTCTGATTAGTGGATGCTGATACATAAGGGGGGGGAGGTGAGCATGGGAGAAATGGAGGAAATTTGGATGGTGCAGGGGGAAGGGGATGGAGGGGAGGGGAAATGGGAGTAGCAAAAATGGTTGAATGAGATGGACATCACTACCCTAGGTGCATGTATGAAGACACAAATGGTGTGACTCTATCTTGTTTGCAACCAGATAGATGGAAAATTGAGTTCTATATATGTACTATGACTTAAAATGCATTTAAATAAATAAATTAATTTTTAAAAAAAAATTGAAACTTGACCCTTATCTCTCATTCTATATAAAAATCAACTTAAGATGTATCAAAGAACTAAATTTAAGA